>BPLR01003435.1:0-138742 GCA_021605095.1 Caerostris extrusa
GTAATCACCCTCAATAACCTTTTTTGCCATCTAGTGTGTAAATTTTCAATGTCGGGTCAATAGAAATCAATTTGTTTTTGAACAAAATATCCGGAGATGGCATTTTGGATGTCATCCAAATTTTCAAACTTTTTGTCCCTTAGAACATTTTTTGTAGCGATCGGAAAGAATGGAAAATCCAATGATGCAATATCGGATGAATTTAGTGGGTGAGGCAGCCCCACCTACCCCAATTCATCATTTTTTTTTTGCAGATTTCTTCTTGCTTTATTGCGTTGCATAATAACGCTTTTTCTGTTGAAAATCGTTAGATACTTTTCAATGAAAGATTGGCTTACACGATTCAATGGTTAACAATTAGATCTGCATTCAGGTCCAGATTTCAACACTTCAAAATGAAACCAAATACACAAAAATGCTCTTTTTGGATATGTGAACATGGTTTATTCGGAGAGAGCAACTGCCTTTTTCGTTTTGATTATCATAGAGAAGCCATTTTTCATCTCTAGTGAACAAGCGACCAAATAACTTTTCTGTACCTTGCCGTTGGACATTGGGTTGCATATGATGGATCAGCTCTTTATTTTTCCTTCGAACATAATAAGTGGAACCCAAACACCTGCTATCAATCAGCTGCAAATAATCTTGGATGTCAGACCGAGGTTAGATAAGAGCGTTTTACAGTTCCTAGAGTGGCTGACATGGATTTACTTCCGCTTCACACCTTAACAACAACGTCAGTGTTGTTTAAAGTTGTTGATCTTGATCCATACGAGTGGGAAAGATAATAAATATCGGATCTGAATGGGATGGGTGAGGCAGTGCCACCTATTGCAATTCATGAATTTTTTTCCAGTTTTCGTCTTACATTATTGTGTTGCATCATAACGCTTTTAAGTTGACGATCGCTGAAAACTTTTCAATTAAAGATTGATTTACTTTATCCAATTGGTAAACATTTAAGGTCTGAATTCACGGTTTGTCCAAGTTTTAGCACTTCAAAATGAGCGATGCCGTGAGCATTTAACTAAAAGCTCAAAAATTCCTTTTTTTGGATTGTAAACATGGATTAGTTGGAGAGAGCCGATGCCGTTTTCGTTTTGGATTATCACAGATAACTCATTTTTCATTTGAAAAATTCTTCTGTATTGTGTCTTCGAAATAATAAGTTGCATGTATTAGATGATTTGTTTAGTACGGACAGATTATGCGGAACCCAAACACCTGCTCTGTACACTTCCCCAATATGCTGCTTCTTGGAGAGTCGACCGAGGTTGGGTTTGAGTGTTTGACAGTTCCACGATTGTCTGGCACGGGTTTGCTTCCACTTTATATCTTAACAACAAGTCATTGTTTAAAGTTATTGGTTTTCCTGATCGATACGAGTGGGAAAGATCAAAATTATCGGATCTAAACTTAGAAAACTACCTTTGACATTTATAAACCACCAATTCACTTGAATAAACAACGAAAATATTTTTTAGACATCAACTGTTGCGTTATTACCCTTGAGAAACTGAAAAAGCATACAATACTCGATATATACTCTTCTGGTGTTTGTCTGGTCTTGATTAACCCTAAATTGAATACCCCTAACCCTAACCCTGGTCTTTTAACCCTAAATTTAAAACAAAATTTAAGATTTAATTATTTACAAGTAAACAACTCACTTTAACCTTAAAATGTCTTTGTCACAACTTTGAAGTGAGCTGGTAAATGGTAAACAAATATTGACATGAACAGAAACATTACTTTCTCTCCCCTTTAATTTGACGTTATCTTATGGTTCGTTAGATGTTCAGATTTTTTTGCAAAAATTGCTATCTGAAAAATACATTTTTAAACACTTATGATTTTTAAAAATTGAAAAAAATTATTTTTTTTACATTATAATTACTTTTGGTCAAACACATTTCAGCATATTGTTAATTTTAATTCTCCAAAAGAGGGAATATGCAAATTTTATTTTTTCGAAATTTTTCTAGCAGCGTAGACTGTAGAAACCAATATTTTGTTTGTGGGTTTTGCCCTTTATAAGCAATTCTGATAATTGTTCGTGAGAACATTTTTGCTTAAGTTTTTTTTTTCCTCAAAAAAAAAAAGTAATAAAAGTTGAATTAGAATAACGGGAGTAAGAGAAAAATGTAAAAAGAAATCTGCATAGAGCTATAGTTATAACGCTTATTTAAATTATTCCAACACTTTTTCTGTGCATCCTGCATTTATCTGTCTCTATGTAAAAACAAAACAAATAGTTTTAATAGAGGCGTTGCAATAAATTACAAAAATGACTTGTGTAAAGGAAAAAAAAAGTTTTTTACAAGTATTTAAGTAAGAACTTTATTGATAATTTTTTTTTACGTTTAAATAATCTGTTATCAGATAAGAAGCCCTGGAATTAGAATTTAAAAAAAACTTTGAATTGTATAAATTAATCTTGCAAAAGAAAGTTGAATTAGCAAGAGATTTAGTTGAATTTTAACAAATTAATCAAATTCTTTATTTTTTTGATCTATTGATTTAAATTTGAAACGCTTATAACCTTCTTCATTATTTAAATACAAATATATTCTTCCAACATTTCTTTTAAATAAAAGAATGCATTTTTGTGCTGTTAACATTACACTTAACTTCACGTTAAATTTTACTATTGCGATGTTACTCAACTACAGAAATCAATGTACAATAAAAAAAGTTCTTAAAGAATCTATGTTCAGGGAAATCTATGATCAGGGAAGTATAAGAGAAAATAAACAACAACTTATAATCTACATTTATTTAAGTAAAAATATTTTCTACCATCTTTTTTCCTTTAAATATTGTCTGTTAAAATTGTTGTAATAATTGTACTTGTTAATAATTGTACTGTTAAAATTACTCTTTTCCCACACGTTAAATTTCCTACTGCAACATACTCAACTACAGAAATCAATGTCAAATGTTGTAACCACCAGTTCAAATCGTTCAAATTAGTTCAAATCGTACATAAAGATTTAATTCTAAAGATCTAATTTTATTGAAGACCTTCAGGCTCTAATATTAGAAAATAAAAACATTTTAAAACTTTCTAAGAGCTTATATTTGCGGAAGAAGATTTTATAACGATTTATTTGTAAAATAAATACAAGAAAATAATGTTTATGTTTGTTTTGATCTAGTTTTAAATGAGTTTTTTTACATCTTGTTTCTAATTGTACTTTTTCCGGCCTCGAGATGCCAAGAGTCTAGACAGTAGCGGAAATGAAAACCGCATCAACGTTTTCTTTTAATCAGAAGAAGCTTTAAAAGAATTTTTAAAAATTTTTAAGACGGAAAATTGTAGCTGCTCCAACTGATTGTTTGCAGCTGTAGGGATTAGTCTTTTTTACTTTGTCGGACAGAATTTAATTATTTATGAAGAAACAAAAAACTATAGAGTTTCTTTTTTTTTTTGATTTTTAGTGCCTATGTCGATTATTCTTTTAATTAATATAATATTGCCACTAAAATATTTTCAAATTCATCTTTATATTAAAAATGATTTAAATGGAAAATATCTGATTATTTATTTTCTGAAAAATATCCGATTAAAAAATATCATGCACTCCTTGTAAAGGAAACAAAAAAAAAAGAAAAATTATGCATGCAATGAATATCATTGTCCTGATCATTTGCGCAACAGCCGCATGATGGGCTGAAGTCGTCAGCCTACTGTCAGATTTCGAGACGAGATATTTTTCTTTTTACGGGATAGGGTTGTCAGCCCTACGTCCAATAGTCATATTAAACTGGGACCTACGGTTTAAAGTGGATTCCGAACCACTACAAACATCCATGGCATCGCCGGGACTCGAAACGGAAGCCTGTGGCACCGGGCGCCACGAAGCTAGTCTCTTGGCCAACAATCAAATTATTTAACAAAAAAAATATACAATATGGATTTAAAAAGTTATTATTGTTACACAGATACTTCATATGCATATGAACTAGCTGCATGGTCTAAATATTAATAGTTATATCAATATAATGAGGTAAATTGATTTTTACTTACTGAAAAAGGCCAGTAAAAGGTTGAAATTAAGCATTGATAAGTACGTAAATATTGCATATTGATAGACATTTTAGTGGAAGATCTCTTGATTTGCTGATGTATGACGCACAAATGGGGAACATTTACCTCTAAATTTCGCTCATGATGTCGCTTTTGATTGGTTGTTATTGGTTTACGTAAAGTGGAACATGATATCCACTGATGTATGGGAAGAGACTGGCGGCCTGACTCTGGCCAATTGGCTAACTCTCTGGTCATTGGTACCACAGGCTTCATGTTCGAATCCTGGCGGCAGTTAGTTTTGATTAGTTGGCGGTTATTAATGATTCGGAATCCACGTTAAACTGTAGGTCCTGGTCTCATTAGCATAAAGTGGGCACAGAATGTCCGTAGAGCGACAAACTAAACCAAATCGTAGGAGACTAGGGTCTTGGCTGCTCCCACTTTCAGATAAAAATTAAAAATGTGTTTTGACAATATATTTCTACATTTTTCTTTTATATATGCTTAACCACAGTGATTTTGAAGGTCAGCAGGTAATCTCGTTCTAGACGAAGTTAATACCTCTATTAAATAAAAGACAGGTCTTCAGATATTAGAAACAACAGAAGTGTCTCACAGACCGAAGGCGATCCACCGATTCCTTGATATCGGTGGCCCTTATGATGACTCAATTTTTACTTATAGGTAATTTTTAAAAAGTTTTCCAGAATTTCAAATGTTAAAATGTTATATATATACATATATATATATAAATTCCAAATAAGTTTATATAAAAAATCACATAAATTAAAATATATATAAATACATATTGTACACGATATTAAAGAACTCAAAAAATAACCGATAAATTCAAATGATATTTTAAAAGAACAAGTGGAAAATTATATATATATATATCTATATATAAAATTCAAAAGACAATATGAAAAGTCAAGTGAAAAAAAGTAAAAAAAATAAACCAACCCATGAGAAACATTCGAAGCCCTGGACCCCATCTCTCAAAACAAATACTCATCATTTCATGGGTAATAATAGATCTTTTAAGACAATGTGTTTTGTGTGCGTCTCGCCGTACATTTACAGGGGACTGGTACATGCAATGCATGACCTGCGATATGTCTGCGAAAATCTGTTTTACTTTTACTTAAGTAAAAATATATATATATAATCTAGATTAGAGAAAACAAATATGAAAATCAATTTTCGTCGTTTCTTGGAACGGCGTCTTTCAGTCCCCCATCAACCGCATACAAAACAGAAAAGTTTGATAATTGAATGTGATTTGCGGCTGTTTTTCATAAACTATCAACTTTTATTGAATCGTTTTGACATGCATTCTAAAAAATCATCGCGGCTTTGGATGCTTCGTCGGATGGCATTAATGGCATGGAGTGAGCAGCCGATGCTTCAGGAGGTGGGATAGCACTTCCAAAGCATTTATATGCGAATAGAATATAAGAAAATGCATTCTTTTCTGATGGTGAATACATACATTTCGGTGATGCAAAAGCTTCGACATGCAGTTGCTTTTTAATGGTCCGCTGCGTAATAGGACAATATCTGTATCTATATCTACACATATGTATGTGCAGTTCGTATCTAGAACAATATCTTATTTATTTTTCTCTATGTTTTGAGAGATTTGGAACTCAGGCACTTCAGGCTTTATTGTATTGCGCATGCGATGATGATCTTATTATAAAATTTTGGATGTAGCTGAATACCGCTACTACTACTACTACACCATACCACATCACTGTGCTTAGAGTTGAGTTGCCCCTCTTACAGGTTTGGGAAGGATGTGGATGAAAGGTCTGTTTGGGCTCTGTGACGCTCTACAGCCTTATGAGTCCTGGACCTATGGCTTAAAGTGGATGTCGAACCATGACAAACATCCATGATACCGCCGGGGCACATTTGCTCTTCTGGACGCTCTTTATATGGGTTATAATCCGTGTGATTGCCAAATTTGAAACCCCAGAATGAAAACTGTAACTTTATATTAAGGATAAACAAACAAATGTATTTTCAGATTTATATTTAAGACTATTTATTTTTTCATTATATTATTTATAGAAGTAAATGATATGAATTTTCAAATTATTCTTTGTTTGTGTGCCTGCTGTGAATATCAGATTTAAAATCTATTATTTTCAATTTAAATTCAAAAGAGAGTATTTATTCTAAGATAAATATAATAGTGTGTATGTTTTATGAATAAATATCATTTCTATTTTATTTTTAAAAAATGTTTTTTTATTACTGTATATTTCATTTTTAATATACAGTACTATATACTATATATTTCATTTTTAATATACAGTACTATATACCGTAAATTTCATTCATTTAAGTATATTTCATCTTTAATTATAGTTATATTAAGCCTGCAAACATTAAAAATTGATAACCAAAATTTTGAATCAAGCAACTTAATTAATTGAGAAGATAGAGTTTTTCGAAATTAAGTTCGTTTTTACAGGTTTCCTTTGATTCAGGATTTCAGGTTCAGGATTTGAAGTCGATAAAGTAAAAAAACGTTTTATTAATAAAAGGTAATTAAGGTAAAAAATTAAGACAAAGCAGGTATTATTAAATAAAGATATCTAGGAAAGAATATATAATTTATTTTTTATCATGGATAAGAGATTAACAGGGTAGATAAGACTTTTGATGACAAGCAATCAAGTCTCTCGCTTACAAGTTTGAGAAGCTGAGAAAGAAGATTTTAATTGGACATTAAAAACAATGAAAGAAATAAATTATAATAATTCTTTTCATTTTGTCATCTTGATTTTCTTATGCTGATGTTGAAAAACCTATTTGCCTCTTGTGTTATGATAAAAGTCTTGTGTTGTGCTTGTAAGGTCTGGTCTTCTTAAAGCGTGAAAACTATCATTATGGAGGCTTACTATTTTTCATTTGAGTTCCACATTTATGGGAATTGTTCTTTACCATAGGAATACCAGTTCAGCGTGTATACATGTTGTCTAAAGTGTAAGTGTGAACTAGGATCATGGAGATTTATTGCTGGTGCACTTAAATTACGAATTTATTGGAAATCGTATCCCATAGCATAGGAATACCAGTTCAGAGTATATATGTTGTATTCTTAAAGTAAAAGTGAGAACTAGGATCATGGAGAATTACTACTGGACGCATTGATAAAAAGACATTGATGATAAGACTTTGAGTTACGCATTTATAATAAATCGTATCCTTTGTATATGAATACCAATTCAGCACGTATATGTTAACTTCTTAAAGAGTGAGAACTAACGTTATGGAGGCTTACTGCTCTACATTTAAATTCCCCATTTATAGGAAATGTTCCTTACCATAGGAATAGCAGTTCAGCACGTATAGTTTGTCTAAAATGAAAGTGAGCACCAGGGTGCTGGAGATTTACTGCTGGTGCACTTGTAGCACGCATTTATTGGAAATCGTATCTCATAGCATATGAATACCAATTCAGTGTGTAAATGTTGTCTTCTTAAAATATAAGTGAGAACTAGATCATGGAGAATTACTGCTGAGCATTTAAATTCCATACATGGGGAAACCATAAAAATTCTCACCGGTAAACAATCCATTTATAGAGGAATCTCTTACCGAATCTGTGCATATTATATTTTTAATAGCAATTTTTGTAATGATCACTAGCAGTGTGTAGCAGTAATATTTAATACTGAAAAGGCTATAAAAAATATATTATAGTGTGATAATAAGACATGCATGTATAGTGTGCTTATTTTTAAGAATTTTTAAATGAAAGAAAATAAATAATTAATAGGCAATGCTTTTTTTTTTTTATTTTAAAAAAATATTTTGCTCCATATATAGATATTTTTATGCTTGGTGTTTTGATTACATTACTAATCGTGTCCTAGTGTTTGATTGCGAAATTATGAATATTGAAAATATTGAGCTAAAAATATGGTAGCAAAATTGAGACGTACTTTAACTAGTTATCGATTGCAAGTGCGAGGTCTTCACAATTATGCATCAAGCAACGAATATGCGCTATCTTCAAAATAAATCATTTATCATTTCTCTAATGGGTATTTAATTACTCGAGGAACTAAGCCGACTTAATACTGACAACTCAATGTTCTCGATCACCGGAACCAAGTTTATTTAAACATTTCTTCGAACCGTATATTCCAGAAATAGGCATAAGACACATTTTAATAATTGGAAAGAACATTTAAATAACGTCTCCATTTTCTAAATATTCTGATAATTATTTCTGATGGAGTAGTTTTGTTCCACAACAGCAACAAAAATGAACCGATTTCACGAAGAAAAACGTAGGAAACTTTCATCCACTTTGAGTTCATTCTTTTGAAATATTTTAACGATTGCCTTTTTTATGAGCTATGTTTATAAAAATGTTCATTGTAGAATGAAGATAAAATTTCTTAGTTATTTCACCTATTGTGCTACGATTATTTTCAATTATTCTGCATATTTCAAAACTCTGCTGGATATCTGCTTCCCTTTCTTTTTTTTTTTTTTTTAATTATTGACGAATATTCTTTTTCTTATTACTCTGAAGAATTAAAAATATCTCTAATTTAAATCATTTAAGGGGCTTCCTACATGAATGAAAAAATGGACAAGAGTTTTCGAAAAGAGTAATGACTTTTTCAACAGGACAAGCAAGAAATAGTATCCTGTTTTAAAACATCTTTTTAAAGTTAAAATAGTGTGTACACTAAAAATAATAGAGATTGAGATTAAATAGGGTACTTTATTGGATATTGAAAGCCCTCTTTTTAACACCGAATAAATTTTTCTAGGCTCAAACGGAGTTTTAAAAAAGTGCAAAAAGGCTCAGCACATTACATGGCAATAATATGATATATAATAATCATAGTATATATGATATGTAGTTTTTTCCGCAAAACTCATCTAAGTATTTTCTCTTGTTTTTTAGTAATGCAGGAGTTCAATTCAATTAAGCCATTTTGTATAAAATATTTCTTTTATTCTAGTACAATTTATTTATTTATATCAAGTAGAGTTGCTTTATCATTTTTTGTTATGATTAGCTGCTATTTATCCTGCAGATTTCTTCAATTTCCCTTTTTGCCAGTTATGCACACTTGACTATACTATGTACACTGTTCTCTAATAGTTACAATCAATGTAGATAAGTTATAAAACATTAGTTAAAAATTTTGACTATTAACATGGTCGGTTATCTTAACCAATTTAAAAGGAATTTTAAGCATGGACTTTAAGATTATTAACGGCCATTTATCCTGCAGGCTACTTCAATTTCACGCTTGTCAATTATTTACACTCACTGCACAGTTACAGTTCTCTAATAGTTACAGCCATTATAGATAAGTTATAAGGCATTATTTATAAATTTGGGCTCTTAACGTGGTCGGTTGTCTTAACTAGTTTTAAATAAGTTTTAAGCACGGATTCATGTTTCAGTTTAATATGTGGAACTCATTTCATTAAGATGTATAGAAAAACAATTCATACCCACATATTTAAAAGTTTCAATATTAAATTAATTAATTAAATTATCAATTAATTAATTAATTAATTAATTAATTTTATTAATTAATTTAATAATTAATAATTTTATTGCAATGTTAATTTCTTCATCATTCGTCTCATCTTCTAAAACGTGAAATTTAACACTTGTGTATGGTTCACTGGCCAATTTTCCCCTATCGTGGAGAAAATTGGCTATATTAAGGGGTTCAAACAGAGCGGACGGATAGGGGAGAAAGTTGAGGGGATTTTAATAAAAAATAATCCTTAAAATTTTAAATTGCATAGTGGGATGGATAAAGTGGATAAAAAATTTCTTTAATTATTATTTCTTTCGAATTAACATGCAAATAAATAATCGATTCATTTTTTTCACCATTAAATCGGATGTTTACCTTTTCACACAGTAATCGGTCGAATTAAAATAACATTTAAAGTCACAATGGGACAAAAAAGTGTTATTTTTTTGAACTAAAAATGCATCTCAAATTCAGTGTTTTGTATTTACTGCCTATAGTATTTGGAAATTAAAAAAGTTCAGAAAAAAGAGACCCTTATTAAAATAGGTAGGAAATTCTTATAAATTAAACCCTTATTAATTATTAACAGAAAAGTTTCGGAGACTAGCTTAAAAAAAACTGTTGAGGGATTAACCTTTTTTTTGGCTGAAGATGATCAAGTTTACTTTTACAAAGCAAGTAAGTATTTAAAAAAAAGCAAATTACTTTTTAAAAAAAAAATTTTATACGTTTATAAAAAAAATATCCATTTTGAAAAACTTTCTCCGCGTTTTAATCTTAAATATAATTGCAAAAAGGCTTTAAATTCTGCTAAAATAGATTTTAAAACATCCGATGCGAGGAAGTGGTGAAGTAAGTTCGTTATTTCATGGTAAATTTTTTTTGGTTTAATATGAAAGTAAATTATAACTTAAATGTTTTTGTACAAAGTCGCATACCATCTCTTGAACTTAATTTTGTGTAAACAGTTTTTTTATTGAACTTTATTTTCAGGTTTTATGTATTTGATCCTGCGAATCAATAGTTAAACTACAATTAAAATGTACAGCATATCAATTTCAGTTTCATATGTGACCATTGATAGCAGGAAAACCTCAATAGTGTATTTCATGTCCTATCTTTATATATATAATTCTTCTGTATATTTGTTTATCGCTGAACTCCTCCCAAACGGCAGAACCGATTTCGATGAAATTTTTTGTTTGTGCTTGAGTGGGTCCCTGGATGGTTTAGATTCACCGGTGGGTGGCGCTACAATCTACTTCTTCTGTACGTGTGTCACTGAACTGCTCCTAAACGACTTAACCGATTTTGATGAAATTTTCTGTGTGTTTTTGACAAATCACAATGTTTTTAGGATATCCTCTTTATTGTAAGTCTTCACCAGAGGGTGCTGTAGTCTATTAACTTCCATACCGTTCAACCATTAGCCATGAAAATGGGTAATAATGTGCATTCGAGTATGCCAAATAGGGTTCGCACTATCCACTTTAGTGTTACTTGCCACCGGAGGGATGCTGCAGCACATCATCTTATGAATCGTTCAAACGATATCCATGAAATGAGTTTGCCCTTATATTGGAACATGGTGAATAGATTCGCGATATGTAATTTTCTACAATGCATTTTTTGGCAGGACAACGTATGCCGGGTTCAGCTAATATATGTATATAAAGAATCCACCTTATCAACACAATTACTAATGGAGGAGAGCTGACAAGGGATGGACTAGAACCACGACCATTACACGCAATAAACTCCACAACAGTATTTTCTCACAATAAATTCATCAACTGTTTCTATTATTATGAGAGAGTATCACTTTATCATAAAATTTAATAGCACTTCAAATAAAAATATAGGAAAATACAAAAATAAATAAATAAATAATTGTAAATTTGAAAAATAAATTACAGTATTAATTACAATTTAATACAATATTTAATTATATTTTGATACAATAATAAATACAATATTTAATTATAATTTGATACAATAATAATTAATTCAAGTGCATCAGTGGTTCGTAAACAACAAAGTTAGTTTTCTAAGTTCAGATACGATAAATTTGATATTTCCGATTCGTATTGAAAGGAAAACCAATAACTTTAAACAATGACTTGTTGTTAATATATGAAGTGGAAGTCAGCCCGCGCCAGACAATCGTGGAACTGTCAAACACTCAAAACAAACCTCGGTCGACCTCCAAGAACGCTTGCAGCATATTGGTGAAGTGTGCAGAGCAGGTGTTTGGGTCCCGCATAATCTGTCAGCACTAAACAAATCCTCGCGCAACTTATTACTCCGAAGGCATACTACAGAAGGGTTTTCAATCGCTTAAAAGCTGCAGATGAAAAATGGGCCCTCTACGATAATCCACTGACTCTCACAGAATATTCTAGCGGACTGCGATTGGCGAGGGTTTTTGTATTGCGAATGGTATGATGATCTTATTATAAAATTTTTGGTGCAGCTATTACTAATACCACTACTACTAATATACCACACCAGACCACTGTTCCTAGAGCTGAGTCGCTCCTTACAGTTTGAGAATGATGTGGGTGAGAAGTCAGTTTGGGCTCTTTGACACTCTACGGTCATAGGAGACCGGGACCTACGAGCGCAGTGGATCCCGAACCACTACAAACATCCCTGACCCCGAAATCTGTGGTAGTGAGCTCCAGATCTCTAGTAATTTGGCCATCAAACCCATTTAAATGCCACTATTAGATTTTTAAGTGCAAATTGTCGTGTTCCCCATTGCACTAATTGTCAGCTGTGGCCTGGCCTGGCCATGTGGCTTGCGCTCGGGCCGTTGGTACCAAAGGCTCCAGGTTCCAATTCTGGCAGTGGCGTGAATGTTTGTGAGTGGTTCGAAATCCACGTTAAACTGTAGGTGTCGGTCTGTTTATTCTAAAGTATGCACAGGATGACCGTAGAGCGGCAAACCGAATATCCATGCTTACATCCCAAAAGGAATTTTTTGCATTTGGTGGAATGCTCACGGAATCGTTCATTTTGAAGTGCTGAAACTTAGACAAACCGTGAATGCAGACTTTGAATGTTTAACAACTGGATCGAGTAAATCAATCTTTAATTGAAAAGTGTCCAGCGATCGTCAACTGAAAAAAAGCGTTTTTACGCAACACAATAAGACAAGTCGAAACCTGAAAAAAATGACGAATGACGAATGGGAGGGGGGTACTGCCACACCCATCCCATTCAGATCCGATAATTTTGATCTTTTTCATTCGTATCGATCAAGATCAACAACTTTAAACAACACTGACGTTGTTGTTAAGGTGTGAAGCGGAAGCAAGTCCATGTCAGACACTCGAGGAACTGTCAAACACTCTTATCTCACCTCGGGTGGACATCCAAGATTATTTTCAGTTGATTGATATCAGGTGTTTGGGTTCCACTTTATTATGTTCGAAGGAAAAAACAAAGAGCTGATCCATCATATGTAACCCAATGCTTCAACGGCAAGGTACAGAAGAGTTATTTGGTCGCTTGATCACTCGAAAGTATCGAAACGACTTTCATCAGAAAAAAACCGTTATTCTGCAACACGATAATACAAGAAACCTGGGAAAAAAAAATTATCAATTGGAGTAGGTGGTACTGGCTCACCCACTAAACTCCCCCGATATTGCATCATCGGATTTCCATTTATTCTGATGGCTACAAAAAAACAAAAACATTTAAAAATTTGGATGACATCCAAAAACCATCTCTCGATATTTTGCACAAAAACGAATTGATTTCTATCAACACATTGAAAATTCACCCACTAGATGGCAAAAGGTTGTTGAGGGTGATTACATCATTGATTTAAAAAAAAAAACTCATTGAAAATATATTAGTTTTGAATTTTATGTAAAAACAACACAGATTTCAAGTCCGCCTAATATTGTATCATGAACTCTATGATGTTTGAAATAGTTCTAGTCAAGCAATATCAATATTGAAACCAACGGTTTTGTTCTATGGAAGTTTTATTTATTTTTTTTTATTTTTTTTTTTTTTTGCTGATCACGTCATGATTTGAAGTCATTAAAAATTTATGATTTATAAAGAATGTTCGCTTCAAGTTTCAATAGAGTTCTTATGTGTGTTACGTTGTTTCATGCAAAAGTAACCTGATGTATTGGAGCTCTGGCGCTCGGTATCACAGACTCGAGTCCCGGCGAAACCATGGTTATTTGTTGTGGTTCGGAATCCACTGTAAACCGTATGTCCCGGTCGTAGAATAGTAGAGCGTTGTGGTGTTAGTGTTATTCGCGTCCATAGCGCATCTTCAAGCTACACGTGATCCCTGGGTATACTAAATGAGTAATAGCTGTGTAGCATCTTCTTATGGCATCAAGATTAGCTGTCTAAGTATTGCCAGCTGTATTAGAACAGCAACCTAATTTATTTTAATAACTTAAATTATATAAAATAGCCAATATTTTTAATGGATATGTTCCTTTCTTTATTTAAAAAATCCAATTATTTTTGTAATTTAAATTTTATTTATTTATTCATAACAATTTTTAAGAATTTAATACTCCAGACTACATTTTATTCTTAAAAACAAAATTTGAATTATATACTTTTCACTTTGAAACTTAACAGTCCAAAAATTAATGATATGATAAAATTTTATTTTAAAGAATTGCTAATTCAAAGCTTTTAAGTCCTTCACACAGAAAATTAACCAAATTATTATCTAACTCAAGTTAAATTAGCGTAAAAGGAAGCTTATTTGATTTTAATGAAGTTATAAGACTGCAAAAAAAAAAAAACCACCTACATGAATTCAATTTAACATAAATTTCTATTATAAAAAAATTCAGCCTTTTAAGCTTTTCTTGGGCGAATTTTTATATTTATTTTTACTTTCAATGCAAAGCATCCAGTTCAATACAGACCTCCCATTTTAGTTCTTTTTTTTCTCTCTAGATACAAGCGACGAAACGTAATGGAAATGTTTGAGAGGCAAACACGAATTCAAAAGAAACAGGACGAAAAAAAAAGTGCACTCGTTATTTAACTTGGATATGCTTTGGGCTCGATCTCCAGTGAGAAAATCCAACATCCGTTTCTCAATAACTTTCGCCCTTTGGCGACTTATGTTTCGTTTCGGTTTAAAATAACTTTTCTTCGATAAGAAATATGGAAAATCGATACGTTATTTCAAGCTATGGCTTTGGAGGCTTCGGTGCGATTCAATTCAATCTCAGTACTTGACCATAAAAATAGTCTCATGGCTGTGAGGTCTGTTCCTTATAACGAAACGCAGAAAGTCGACATCATACAATTTTAATTCTAAACTTTTTAGTGCGTCACGTATTTTCAAGAAGATTTTCCGATCCCCAGAGGTTCAGGGAAGGTATTCTCAGGGGGAGTTCTCTATTTCATGCAGGAAACACCTGGTCATCAGTGGTCTGGTTAGAAAAAAAGAAATTGTTTCTGCTTTGATTTCGTTAAATTTTTTCATATCTTAATTTTCATCTTGATTTTCATTTTTCATATTTTTCCTATTGGAGTAGCTTCAATGTTGGATAATTTCGTAACTTATACTCTTTTGCAACTTATTTTTATTCGTTTTTGAAATAACTTTCCTCCGTAAAAAATATGGAAAGTCGTTACGTTGTTGCAAGCACTTTTTTGGAGCCTTCTATAGGATTCAATTCAATCTTAGTACTTGACAATAAAAATAATCTTACAGTGGTGAGGATGCTATATTGTAACTGAGCAATGAAGGCCGGAATTATAAAAATTTAATCTTAACCTTTTAACTATATCATATATTTTTCTTTAATGCATTCAGTGGCTTGGACGATATTACAAGAGTATGTCATGTATTTTTCTTTAATGCATTCACTGGCTTGGACGATATTACAAGAGTATCATGCATTTTTTTAATGCATTCAGTGGACGATACTCACATTTATTTTTTTTAATGCATTCAGTGGCTTGGACGATATTACAAGAGTATATCATGTATTTTTTCTTTAATATCAGTGGCTGGGACGACAATTTTTCTGTATTTTTCTTTAATGCATTCAGTGGCTTGGACGATATTACAAGAGTATATCATGTATTTTTCTTTACCGCATTCAGTGCCTGGAATGACACATAAACGTAGGTTAGGTTCTGTTCTAGACCTAAATTGGAGGAGTCAACAATTTAATTTATTTTGATAATTTAAATTATGTAGATATATCTAACATTTTTAATTGATATATTTCCTTTTTTGTTTAAGAAAATTCCATTATTTTTTATAATTTAAATTTTATTTATTTATTCATAACAATCTTTAATAATAATCGAGGCTTAATTTTATTTATAAAAATCAAATTTGAATTACATATTTTCACTTTGAAACTTACCAGTTAAAAAAAAAAAAATTCGTGATATTTCAATATTTTTATTTTTAAAGAATTGCTAACTCAAAGCTTTTAAGTCCTTCACACAGAAAATTAACCAAATTATTTTTTAACTCTTAAATTAAATTAGCGTAAAAGGAAGCTTATTTGGTATTAATGAAGTTATAAGGCTGCAAAAAAAAAAAACGTCCACGTGAATTTAATTTAACATAAATTTCTATAAAAAAAAAAAGTGCCAGCCTTTTCAGCTTTTTTGGGGGCGTATTTTATATTTATTTTTACTTTCAATGCAAAGAATCCAGTTTCAATACAGCCCACCCGTTTTACTTTTTATTCTCTCCAGATACACTCGCCGAACGTCTTTGAAATGTTCGAGAGGCAAACATGAATTCAAGGAACAGGACGAAAAGAAAGTGCACTCGTTATTTGACTTGGATGTCCTTTGAGCTCAACCTCCAGTGAGAAAATCCAGCATCCGTTTCTCAATAACTTTCGCTCTTTGGCGATTTATTTTTCGTTCAGTGTGAAATAACTTTTCTTCGATGAGGAATATGGAAAATCGATACGTTATTTCACGCTCTCCATCTTTAGAGACCTCGGTGCGATTCAATTCAATCTCAGTACTTGAGTATTAAAATAGTCTCGTGGTGGTGAGGTCTGTACCTTACAATGACACACAGAAAGTCGAGAGATCATACAGTTTAAATTTTAAACTTTTAGTAAGTCACGTAATTTTTTTAACACATTCAGTACCTTGTGCGAGACGTAGATGTAGACTCTGACATGTCAATGACTTGAAGAAGATTTTTCGATCCCCAGAGGTTCAGGGAAGTTACTCCCCAACGAGAGTTCTCTCTATTTCGTACAGGAAACACATGGTCGTCAATGATCTGGTTAGATGAAAAAAATGGTTTCTGCTTTGATTTCGTTCAGTTTTCATATCTAGATATTGGAGTAGCTTTAATTTTTTATACTTATACTCTTTTTGCGACTTATTTTTCCTTCGGTTTAAAAGTCGATATGTTATTGTATGTACTTTTTTTTTGGGAGTCTTCTGTAAGATTCAATTCGATTTTAGTACTTGACTATAAAAATAACCATACAGCATCAAGGACACTATGATATGACTGAGCAGCGATGGCAGGAATCATAAAAATTTAATTCCAACCTTTTGAGAATATTATGCATCTTTTCTTCAACACATTCAGTGCCTTGAATGACAAACCATGAGTATGTCATGTAATTTTTCTGTAACACATTTTAGCTTGAATGGCATGGCACATAAACGTAGACTAGTTTCTGTTCTAGCCCTAAATAAGAGGTGTCAACAATTTATTTTATTTTTATAATTTAAATTATGTAAATACATCTAACATTTTTAATTGATATATTGCCTTTTTTGTTTAAGAAAATTCCATTATTTTTTTTAATTTAAGAGAGTTTGGAGGTAGTGTTACTCGAGTCCATGGCATATCTTCAAGATACACGTGCCCCCTGAATAGGGCTAAATGAGTAGCAGCGGTGCAGCCCTTGCTTGTGACATAAATATTAGCTGTCTCTGTATTGCCAACTGCATTAGAAGAACAAGTCACAATTTATTTTGGTAATTTAATTTATGTAAATGTATGCAATATTTTGTTGCTGTTGTTGTTTCTTATTCCACTTGGTAGATATCAAATCTAGACCAAGCCCACGAACCCGTATGGGATCATGGTTGAAGAGGAAGGAAGCAGCTACTGCTGTGATGGCTCCCCGTAGGTAGAAGTCTGACTTTTGCTCCGTGACGCTTTACGGTCATATGAGACTGGGACCTACAGCTTAAAGTGGATTCCCAAAAACTAAAAACATCCATGACACCGCCGGGACTCGGAACCCGAAACCTGTTGTACCGAGCGCCAGAACGCTAGGCACTCGACCATTCAGGCCCTTCCAATATTTTTAACGGATATATATTGCATTTTTTATTTAACAAAATTCAATTATTTTGGTTATTTAAATTTTATTTATTTATTCATCACATTTTTTAAGAAATTAATACTCGAAACTACATTTTATTCATAAAAATCAAATTTGAATAATATACTTTCACTTTGGAAATTATCAGTCTAAAAATTCATGTTTTTTTAATATTTTATTTTAAAGAATTCTAATTCAAAGCTTTTAATTCCTTCAAACAGAAAGTTTACCAAATTATTATTTAACTTGTAAATTAAATTAGCGTAAAAGGAAGCTTATTTGGTTTTAATGAAGTTATAAGGCTGCAAAAAAAAAAAAAAAAACACCCACATGAATTTAATTTAACATTCCCTCCTTTTAAACATTTTTTTACTTTTATATTTATTTTTACTGTCAATGCAAATAATCCAGTTTCAATACAGCCCAACCATTTTAATTCTGTTTTTTATTCTCTCCAGATACACGCTCCGAACGTCTTTGAAAATGTTCGAGAGGCAAACACGAATGCAAAAGCAACAGGACGAAAAGAAAGTGCACTCGTTATTTGACTCGGATGCGCATCGGGCTCGACCTCCAGTGAGGAAATCCAACATCCGTTTCTCAATAACTTTCGCTCTTGGGCAACTTATTTCTCGTTTCGGTTTAAAATAACTTTTCTTCGATGAGAAATATGGAAAATCGATACTTTATTACACGCTCACTCCCTTTAGAGGCTTCTTTGCGATTCAATTCAATCTCAGTACTTGACTATAAAATAGTCTCATGTCGGTGAGAATGTAACGCAGAAAATCCAGACCATACAATTTTAATTTTACACTTTTAGTACGACACATATTTTCTAACACATTCAGTGGCTCGAACGAGACGTAGATGTAGTCTCTGACAAGTTCTTGGAACTCAAGAAAAGAGTCGATCCCCAGAGGTTCAGGAAAGTTACTCCCATCGAGAGTTCTCTCTCTATTTCGTGCAGGAAACACCTGGTCGTCAATGGTCTGGTTAGAGAAAAAAATTACTTCTGCTTTGATTTCGTTCAGTTTTCATATCTAGATATTGAGTAGCTTCAATTTAGGATACTTATACTCTTTTTGCGACTCAATAACTCAATTTTTTCTCAATAACTTTCGTTCTTTGGCAACTTATTTTTCGTTTCGGTTTAAAATAACTTTCCTTCAACGAGAAATATGGAAAATCGATACGTCATTTCACGCTCTCTATATTTGGAGGTTTCGGTGCGATTCAATTCAATCTCAGTACTTGAATATAAAAATAGTCTCATGACGGCGAGGTCTGTACCTTACAACGAAATTCCAAAATAATACAATTTCAATTCTAAACTTTTTAGTACGTACCAACCAGAATACCTTCGATTTCGTACAGGAAACCACCTGGTCGTCAATGGTCTGGTTAGATAAAAATTAGTTTTTGCTTTGATTTCGTTCAGTTTCCATATCTAGATATTGGAGTAGCTTCAATTTTGGATACTTATACCCTTTTGCAACTTATTTTTAATTCGTTTTAAAATAACTTTTCTCGGTGAAAAGTATGGAATGTCGATATTTTATTTCATGCACTTTTTTGGGGTCATGTGAAGGATTAAATTCAATTTTAGTACTTGACTATAAAACGAATCTTACAGCGGCGAGGACACTATGCTATGACTGAGCAGTGAAGGTCGGAATCTTAAAAATTTAATTCCAACCTTTTGAAAACATCATGTTTTTTTTTTCATGAGAATATCATGTTTCTTTAACACATTTACGACAAATCATATCATTAATTTTTCTCTAACCGCATTCACTGACTTCACAACACATGAATACGTCATGTATTTTTATTTAACACAGTCCGCGGCTTCGACCACAACACAAGAGTATATCATGTATTGTTTCTTTAACGCATTCAGTAGCGTGAGCGACAATACATGCGGTGGCTTCAATGACACATATACGTAGGCTATTTTCTGTTCTCAAGCTAAATAAGAGGGGACAACGATTTAAATTTTTAATTTAAATTATGTAAATATATATGACGTTTTTAATTGATATATAGCCTTTTTGTTTAAGAAAATTCCCTTATTTTTTGTAATTTAAATTTAATTTATTTATTCACAAAAATTTTTAAAAATTAATACTGAAACTACATTTTATTAATAAAACCAAATTTGAATTACATACTTTCAGTCTGAAATTTGCCAATCGAAAAATTCATGACATTCTAATATTTTATTTTAAAAATTCCTAACTGAAATCTTTTTAAGTCCTTCACACAGAAAATTAACCAAATTATTATTTAACTCGTAAATTAAATTAGCTTAAAAGGAAGCTTTTTAAATTTAATGAAGTTATAAGGCTGAAAAAAAAAAAAAACACCTACGCGATTTTATTTTAACATAAATTTCTATTTAAAAAAATCCATCTTTTTAAGCCTTTTTTTTGGCGTGTATTTTATATTTATTTTTACTTTCAGTGGAAAGAATCCATTTTCGATACAGCCCACCTATTTTACTTTTTATTTTCTCTGGATACACGTACCGAACATCTTCGCAGTGTTTGAGAGGCAAACACGAATTCAAAAAAGGAACAGGACGAAGAGAAAGCGCACTCGTTATTTGACTTGGATGTGCTTTGGGCTGAACCTCCAGTGACAAAAACCGACATCCGTTTCTCAAGAACTTTCGCTTTTTGGCACTTTTCTTTTCGGTCTAAAATAACTTTTCTTCGATGAAAAATATGGAAAATCGATACGTTATTTCACGCTCTTCATCTTTAGAGGCTTCGGTGCGATTCAATTCAATCTAAGTACTTGACTATAAAAATAGTCTCATGACAGTGAAGTCTGAACCTTACATAGAAACGCAGGAAAATCCAGACCATACAATTTTAATTCTAGACTTTTTAGTGCGTCACGTATTTTTCTAACACATTCAGCGGCTCGAACGAGACGTAGATGTAGACTCTGACATGTTCTGGACCTGAAGAAGAGGAGTCGATCCCCAGAGGTTCGGGGAAGGTATTCCCCAGCGAGAGTTCTCTCTCTATTTCGTACAGGAAACACCTGGTCGTCAATGGTCTGGTTAGATAAAAAAATTGTTTCTGGTTTGATTTCGTTCCTTTTCATATCTAGATATTAGAGTAGCTTCCCTTTTGGATAACTTTCGTAACTTGCACTCTTCTGCAACTTATTTTTGTTTGTTTGAAAATAACTTTGCTCCTTAAAAAATATGGAAAGTCGATATGTTATTGCATGCACTTTTTTAGTCTTCTGTACGATTCAATTCGATTTTAGTTATTGACTATAAAAATAATCTTACAGTGGCGAGGACACTATTTTATGACTGAGCAGCGAAGGCCGAAATCATAAAAATTTAATTTCCACCATTTGAGAATATCATGTATTTTTTTTTCTTTAATACGTTCACGACAAATCATGAGTATATAATTTATTTTTTCTCTAATAGCATTCACGATAAATCATGAGTATATCATTTATTTTTTTATCAAATACATTCAGATGCTTGAACAATATTACATGAGTATACCATGCATTTATTCTTTAAAGCATCCATGAGTATATTATTATTTTTCTCTAACCGCATTCAGAATGAATCATATCACTAAATTTTCCTTTAACACATTCAGTGACTTGACAACACATGAGTACATGGCGTATTTTCTTGAACACATTCAGTGGCTTGGACGACAATACAAGAGTATATCATGTATTTTTTTTCTTTAATGTTTTCAGGGGATTGAATGACACATAAACGTAGGTTAGGTTCTGTTCTATACCTAAATAGGAGGCGTTAACAATTTAATTTATTTTGATAATTTAAATTATGTAAATATATGTAACATTTTAGTTGATATATTGCTTTTTTTTGTTTAAGAAAATTCCACTATTTTTTATAATTTAAATTGTATTTATTCATTCATAACAATTTTTAACAATATAATAATCGAGGCTAAATTTTATTCAAAAAATCAAAGTTGAATAATATTCTTTCACTTTGAAAATTACCAGTTCAAAAATGCATGATATTATAATATTTTATTTTAAAGAATTGCTAACACAAAGCTTTTAAGTCCTTTCACAGAAAATTAACCAAATTATTATTTAAATCTTAAATTAAATTACCATAAAAGGAAGCTTATTTACTTTTAATGAAGTTATAGGGCTGCAAAAAAAAACACCCACGTGAATTTAATTTAACATAAATTTCTATAAAAAAAAATTCCAGCCTTTTAAGCTTTTTTGGGGGTATATTTTATATTTATTTTTACTTTCAATGGAAAGAATCCAGTTTCAATACAGCCTACCCGTTTTCCTTCTTTTTTTTTTTATTCTCTCTAGATACACTCGCCGAACGTCTTCGAAATGTTTGAGGGGCAAACACGAATTCAAAACGAACAGGACGAAAAGAAAAGTGCACTCGTTATTTGACTTGGATGTGCTTTGGGCGCAACCTCCAGTGAGAAAACTAACTAACACTAACTTTCGCTCTTTGGCAATTTATTTTTCGCTCGGTTTAAAATAACTTTTCTTCGATGAGAAATATGGAAAATCGATACGCTATTTCATGCTATGGCTTTGGAGGCTTCGGTGCGATTCAATTCAATCTCAGTACTTGATTATAAAAATAGTCTCATGAAGGTGAGGTCTGTACCTTACAACGAAACGCAGGAAGTCCAGATCATACAATTTTAATTTTAAACTTGTTAGTACGTATTTAGCTAAGTAACTTTCGCAAATTTTTTTTATACCTAACGTATTTAACACATTCTACGACTCGAACGACACTTAGATGTAAAATCTGACATGCCCTGGACTTGAAAAAGAGGAATCCATCCCCAGAAGTTCAGGAAGGTGCTACCCAGCGAGAATTCTCTCTATTTCGTACAGGAAACACCTGATCGTCAATGGTCTAGTTAGAAAAAGAAATTGTTTCTGCTTTGATTTCGTACAGTTTTCATATCTAGATATTGGAGTTGCTTCAATTTTTGAATAACTTCCTAACTTACGCTCTTCTGCAACTTTTTTTCTTTAACACATTCAGTGGCTTGGACGACAATACAAGACTGTATCATATGTTTTTTTTCTTTAACGCATTTAGTGACTTGACAATACATGAATATATCATGTATTTTTTTTAAACATCTCGTGGCTTGAATGACATATAAACGCAGGCTATGTTCTCTTCTAAACCTAAAAAGAGGGGTCAACATTTTATCTTATTTTGATCATTTTAATTATGTAAATATTTCTAACAATTTAATTGATATATTGTCTTTTTTGTTTAAGAAAATTCCATTATCTATGAAAGTTAAATTTTATTTATTTATTCATCGCAATTTTTAAGAATTTAACATTCGAGACTACATTTTATGCATAAAAATCAAATTTCAATTATTTTCACTTTGAAAATTACCAGTCCAAAAACTCATGATATTCTAATATTTTATTTTAAATAATTGCTAACTCAAAGCTTTTAAGTCTTTCACACAGAAAATTAACCAAATTATTACTTAATCCGTTAATGAAATTAGCGTAAAAGGACGCTTATTTGGTTTTAATGAAGTTATAAGGCTGCAAAAAAAAAAACACCCACGTGATTTTAATTTAACACAAATTTTTATAAAAAATTCCAGTCTTTTAAGCTTTTATTTTGGGGTGCATTTTATATTTTTTTTTACTTTCAGTGCAAAGAATCCAGTTTCAATACAGCCCACCCGTTTTACATTTTATTTTCTCTAGATGCACGCACCGAACGTCTTTGAAATGTCTGAGAGGCAAACACGAATTCAAAAGCAACAGGACGAAAAGAAAGTGCACTCGTTATTTGACTTGGATGTGCTCTGGGCTCGACCTCCAGTGAGAAAATCCAACATCCGTTTCTCAATAACTTTCGCTCTTTGGCGACTTATTTTTCGTTCGGTTTAAAATAACTTTTCTTCGATGGGAAATATGGAAAATCGATACGTTATTTCATGCTATGGCTTTGGAGGCTTCGGTGCTATTCAATTCAATCTCAGTACTTGACTATAAAAATAGTCTCATGACCGTGAGGTCTGCACCTTACAAAGAAACGCAGAAAGTCCGGATCATACAATTTCAATTCTAAACTTTTTAGTGCGTCACGTATTTTTCTAACACATTCAACGGTTCGAACGACACGTAGATGTAGACTCTGACATGTCCTGAACCTGAAGAAGAGACGTCCATCCCCAGAGATTCAGGGAAGTTACACTCCATCGAGAGTTTCTCTCTATTTCGTACAGGAAACACCTGGTCGTCAATGGTCTGGCTAGCAAAAAAGAAATTGTTGTTGCTTTGATTTCGTTCATTTTTGATATCTAGACATTGGAGTTACTTCAATTTTGGATACTTATACTCTTTCGCGACTTATTTTTCATTCGGTTTAAAATAACGTTGCCTCTGTGAAAAATATTGAAAGTCGATATTTTATTGCCTGCACTTTTTTTGAATTTTCTGCAGGAATCAATTCGATTTTAGCATTTAACTATAAAAATAATCGTACAGAGGCGAGGATACTATACTAGGACTGAGCAGCGAAGGCAGGAATCATAAAAATTGAATTCCTTCCTTTTGAATTTATCATGCATTTTTTGTTGAACACATTCAATTGCTAGAACCACAATACATGAGTGCCTCCTGCATTTTTCTTTAACTGGTTTGAACAACAATACATTTTTTTTCTTTAACACTTTCAGTGGTTTGAACGATAATGCATGAATATATCATGTATTTTGTCTTTAACATATTCATTGACTTGAAAGACGATACATGCGTATACAATGGATGAATATATCATGTATTTTTCTTTCACATATTCAGTGACTTAAATGACAGTGCATGAGAGCATCATGTATTTTTTTCTTTAACACATTCAGTGATTTGAACGGCAATGCATGGGTATATCATGTATGTTTCTTTAACGAATTCTGTGGCTTGAACGGATGCCTGAGTATATCATGTATTTTTCTTTAACACATTCAGTGGCTTGGACGACAATACATGCATCATGTATTTTTCTTTAACATATTCAGTGGAGAATGGCACATATACTTTGGCTATATCCTGTTTGGATATGTCCTCTGTACCTAAATAAGTAGCTTCGATTCCCTGAGCTTCAGGAAAATTACTCCCCACGATTTTTAGGTGCTGTTCAAACCTGCAGTAGACTAATGTAAATGGAACCATGAGAAAACAGCACATTGTGATTGAATCTACATGCTAGAAAAACTGTTTTGCATTGTTTAGTTTATATTTTGTTTAAATTGAATACAAGTTTAAAACATATATCCAATTAATCGGATAACTTCGTATATTTTATTTCATTTGTTAATAGGTGTTTGGTAGTTATTCCATTCTTTGTCAGTTGTATAATTTACTAAAAGAATTGCTTTTCAATGCTCTCTGAATTCATTCAATGTTCTGAGATAAACAGAGCAATTTTAACCTCAACAACAAATGGAATCTTCTCATTTTAATTCCTGTACATTAAGCTAATTTTTCTCAAATTAAAATGCATTTTTTAAAAAAATTACAACGAAAATGCCTTTTTTACATCATTTCTATAGTTATATGGATAAAGTTTTACCTTTACATGCAATAGAAATGAGATCTAGGAACAACATAGGTTTGTTATCACTCACAAGGGAAATTGAAATATAAAATCTATAACTGTACTGTTCAATTCCAACCTGTCGTTCTTAAAAAATAAAAATAAAATTATCTTTTAAAGAAACTAAAATAAAAAGCAAAAATAAAATTATCATTAAACAAAAATAAAATAAAATTATCTTTAAGAAAATTCGATTTTTAAAGACAAATTTACAATTAATATTCTTCACAAATCAATACAACTTTTATTTAAACCTGCTCGTTCTTGTATGGATTCAAGTTGAACAACATAACAACTGTCATTTTGTTGGTTCTTCCTGTTTGGGTTTGACGCAGCGTTCAGCTCCGTACACTGAACAATCTGATCGTGAAAGGGTAGACGTGATCTAAGTGGTCTAGTTAGAAAAAAAAACTGTCAAGCTGGAGGTTTGTATCTGCTTTGATTTATTTTGTTTTTCACATGTAGATATCAGAGTAGCTACAATTTTTGGACATCATCGTAACTTATAATTTTAAATTGTTATTTTCGTATAAATACGTTTGACATCAATCACTATATTTTTACAACTGGCTTGCCATTGATTTGTAAGGGTTGCCATTGATTTGTTAGTCAGTCTAAAATATGAGACGATAGCTTGGAGAATTTTGGCAACAGCCAATAATATTTCAGAGAAGGAATGCCATTTGTCATACAACGATTACTAAAACGAATAGTTCATTTTCTTAGCTGTAAAGTATATAAATTTAATTTTTCTAAACATTTACTATTTTATTTTATTATTAAACAAATTTTGATTTTTTTCATATTTTACGAAATTATACGTACTATGTTAATTATTTATACATATTAGTTTATATATTTTATCCAGTACATTTCAATATTTCTTTATTCATGTGATGTATTTATTTATCAATGTATTATTGCATAGTATTGATTAATAATCATATGCCTATTAACACAAAATATGCATTTTTACAAATTTATTTAAAAAAAAAAATAAATAAAAATAAAAATACTATTAAAATTAAAAATTAAAAATAAAACAATTATTAAAAATAAAACAAAATTAATTAATAATAACAATTTAATTAAAATTAAATAATTAATTTCATCCGCTGATGGAAATTAGTTTTATTTCAACTGAATATCAACCCATTGTAAAAGTAACATGAAAAAATAAAGAGATTTTTCAAGCAAAGTTCGAGTTGAGATGGTCCAGCTCTAGATGCATCCGAAGAAAAACAAAAATGTGCAGAAATGTGCAAATGCGTTAGCTACAAAACAATTTAAGCGGAAACAGAATGACCCTATCAAGAATTTGGATATAACTGTCAAGGTTAATCTCAGGCTATTAAACATAAATAAACAAAAATAAACAATAATAATTGAATAAACAAAAAAAAACCTAATAGAAAAAAAGAAACTTTGAATAAACAGAACTTTGGACATAAATGTTTATGGAGAAGAAAAACTTGGACATATTCCTTTTAGCAGACGAGGCATCCTAAGATCAGCAACTCATGCCATTCAAGTTTCCAAATCTACTTGATTCCGAATTTGAAGAAAGGAAGCTCCATAACACGAGTTTCAAGCACCAACAAACTATTTCTTGCTGAAAAGAATGAGACAGATAGCGTAGAATTTTTGTCGCTCAAAAGTATTACCTGACATAAAGTTTATGGACTTTAAGGATTCTATTTACATGGATATAAACTATCTGAATACTCAATATAAAAATTAGAAATTTTTTTTTTTTTAATATATTGTTTCATTAAATCTAACTTTTTTATAATAAATGTGGCGTTCTATATTTATTTCCTTTTGCTACTATTATTATGGTCTATAATCATCAACTGCTATTATTATGGGACAGAGACAGTGTCAGTTACTGTTATTCAAACAATTTCTAGGATGGAATAGTAAATCAATTTTATTTATGTTAATTTTTATAAAATTCTAGGCATTAGTAAATATTTGTTCTTTTTGAAATTTTTTAATTTTCAAATGAAATAGTTTATAAAGAACATTCTAATTATTTCACTTCATGTCCGAATGGATG
Organism: Caerostris extrusa; assembly: GCA_021605095.1. NCBI lineage: Eukaryota > Metazoa > Arthropoda > Arachnida > Araneae > Araneidae > Caerostris > Caerostris extrusa. The sequence continues at coordinate 27,602 of BPLR01003435.1, forward strand.
CAAACTCATCATGAAAAAATGATGCCAAGAAGGTTGGATTTCGGACTAAGCATCTCTGTTGTCAGCCTTGGCGCCCTCGTTACAATACATTCCAGCTTACAAATTTTTCGTTCTCAAATCCGGTATCTAGGATAGCGTTCTTTTCAGTTCTCTTATCATTTTTCGAACTTCATCTTCCACCCCTTCCACATTAAAATCTTAATTGGCAAAGTAAGATACCTCCTTATACTCGATCTTTAACCCCCCTTTTTATCCCATTCCAAGTGAGTGTGACTCGTATCGATAGTTAGGCTGCATGGTGGAGTTTTTCCGGGTTTTCTGACATACGACATGCAAAGGCTGAACATTCCTCTTAAAAACTTCTCTCCTCAGTAGACTGTTTGTAATACACATGAAATCCAAAGATGTCCCACCCTCACATTTGTAATAGGTAAACCCTAGTTATTGGATTGAGATGTGGAGGAAAGAAGTAGCAGGATAATTTTTTATTTCCAATGGCAAGTTTTAAAGGACAACAAATATCAATAAATAAATACAAAGAACAAGATAGAAACAAATGACATCAGTTAATCCATCCACTTAAGTCTGGCAGTTCAATAACGCTTCCATAATGAAGCAGGAAGCAAGGTGAGATATTTCCAATACTTCTTGGTTATCACACAGGAGACACAGAGGGTTAGGAGTCAGCTTACTTTTGTGAAGGTGCTTGTGGAGACAATTGCGACCACAAAAAAAGATGTGGCAATGCCATCGATAATAATGGGACAAACCACCTGCTTTCCACAGCAGAACTGTAAGGAACTCTCACCGAGAGCCGGTCTTGTTTGTAGATCATTTTGCCGTAGTGCTCGGAATACACCACCAGAACGTATATCTACGTTGCATTCCGATAAGATAATCCTGCAGGATAACAGTAGTAAGTAATAATAGTAGTAGCAGGTATAGTTAATCAGCAAGGAGGGATAGAATTTCAGACAGAAGGCTTTCGATTCCAATTAATATTTGATTACCTTATTTCAATAAGTTATATATGTTTCCTTTCATTAACATTCTTAAAATTTAAATAATTATATAAATCATAATATGTATTAAAAATTGAAAAGAAAAAAATTAATATTTACTTTTATTTTATAAAGACGGAATTATACTTCGCATGTTAACTAATTATTCCAAAGGCCTATTTTAATTAGAAACACTTTTAATGTAATTGTGAAGAGACAATTTTATTTCCCATATTAACTAATTACTCCAAAATCTTATTTTAATTTAATCATGTTAACATTTATATATATAAAGTATACTTGTACATAAAACATACATGTATGTACATGTACATATAAAACATATATATATGTACATGTATATATGTCTACATGTACATAAAACATGCATGGAACATAAAAGTTAACACTTTTAAAGTGACTGTTAATACATTATATTTCATATGTTAACTAATTACTCAAAAGTTTTGTTTTAGTTAAAAATGAAATACTTTACATATATTTTGCTTAAAAATATTTATTTGCATGTAAATCTATTTGTCCCCCCAGTAGTCTCAGTCCACATGTTATTTCCTCGATATGTTTACAAAATATTTAGTAATAGTTCAATAATATCATTTATGCAAACAATTAATGCTGACGCGTATAGTTTATATTTTTTATTTAAAATTTGTTGTACTACGGTACAGAGATTTTTTTTTCAGCTTTTTTTTTTTAATCATAACGTATGTTATGAATTTAATCTTGTCATACTATTATACTTTCAATCTTGTTGTAATATTGCTTATTGCAATAAATAGTACAGATAAGTGAAAACTTTCTTTTGTTTCTAAATCTTTGAAATTATTGAATATTTAAATGTTAATGAAGTAAATAACGTATATTCTGAAATATTGCTATCATAAACTACAAAACTATCAATCACATTATTGTCCACAGAGACTTGGTAATAAGGACAGAGTCAATTCTCCACGAGATAAGCAAGTATGAATATTTCATTAGTTTCGGTAACCAGACGGAAACAAGACAGGTTTGTTTTAGAGCCCTGAATAATGCATGCAATATTTTAACAAGAAAACCAATATGAACTTCTCGTTCAGAGTGAGCTTGGCTAAAAACAGTTTCACTTCATTCTTTCATTAACTTCGTTGGTTTGAAATCCAGGCGTTCTTTTTTTTTTGATTAGATGATATGATTTGAAGAACAATTCAAGTACGTAGTCCTATGCAAAACCAGAGTTATTTGCTTGTTAGCAATTTCCTGCTCTCGCAATGTTAAATATTTTTACTCTATCAATTTCACAATTTAAATTTAATATTTAGCCTGATATAAACAAAAATTTTCAATCGGAAAATTCAGACAGATTTAAATACAGTGGTGTAATTGGGTAAAGGTCTGAGAGACTAGCGCTCAGGCCCCCTTATGCCCCAGGTTTCAGGTTTAAGTCCCGACGGTGCCATGGATGTTTGTAGAGGTTTGGAATCCACTTTGAACAGCAAGTCCAGGTATAACTAGTATTATTAATATATGACTGTAACGCGTTGGAAGCAGGGCTTAAAATCGTACCCCGTAAAAGAAAACTTATCCTGTCTCGAAATCTGCCAGTAGGTATAATCCCTTGTCCCATCATGGAGCTGTTGCGCCAACGAAGAAGAATTGGGAAAGAAAGGTAACTTCGGAGAAATTTTAATTGCAATTTACTAATTTTAAATTTTAATAATTAAACTTTAAAATTTCTTATTAACCTCACAAAAATTAAGATCTATGAATATATTAAAATCAGTGAATGTCTCATTAACATCCCTAAACAATAATCGATTCGTGCGTTTGACCTTGAAACCGGATGTTTACTTTTCTTCTGAGTAGCTGAAGGAACAGTCATTAATTCCTCGTTCTTCGATGGCTATTCTCACATTGAAATATTAATTAGTGTGTAAAGAGACGAAAGTTTGAATAACGCTGGTGGAGAGCAATTTTGTTTATTCTTAGGAAAATGAAAACTTTTGACAGAAGATTTAACAGTAAAAATCAATGATCAACTCCCACTTTTCATCTGGAGAAAAAATTACAATTTTTCAACGGCATATTTAAAAAAGTACATTTACTGTAAGAATTTTTAAAAAAAAAAAAAATATTTTAGGGTACAATAGCAAGTATGGAAAAAAATGTAGGAAGAAAATAAATGAAATTTATATGCAAAAATATGAATATAAAAATATTGTGGAAAATAAAATATCAATAACTCTCAGCTAAGAAAAATAGACATTTTTAATTCTGTTATTTTTTACTAGAAAAACTTTTTTGTGCAGACTTGAAGGTTTATTATTTTAAATAACTCTTCTTTAAAATTACTAAATAAAACACTCTTTCTTATCCAAGAATTCGCTATATTTTTCCACCCTTTTCTTCCGTTGGAAATTTTTGAAGTAAATATAATGTTTGTTTATTAAGTAAACGTAAAACTAATATAGTAAAAAACAATAAAAAATTCCATAGATTTTCTTTTTTAAAATAACGTATTTAATACGCCTTAAAATGGCAATAGCATTTTTAATGATTAGCGCCATCTAGTGACGTATAAATTAAATGTTAATGAGAAATAAATTTAATTTATTAAAATATGACTAATAAAAAATTGTTTGACATTTTGGGGCTACAAACCAAATAAATATAATAATAAATTCAAAGAAATAAACTGCAAATTATTAAAAGTTAAATAAACGAGTTTATTAAAAATGAATTTTTCCTGTTTTTAAATTTTACGAAAACAGATCAACAGTCAGATAGCCATGATTTATGCATATAGAGATTTATAAAGCTTGTGAGTTTGTTTTAATTATTTCGTTTAAAAATTTAAAAAGTTTATCTTTGTTATGGATTATGTTTAATGCGTAAACAGTAGTATAATTTTTAATTTGTTATTAGCATTATATCATACCCAATTAAAAACAACCATTATTAATTTGGAATATTTTATTGTGATTGTTTTACGTTGCGCCTATAAAATATTATAGTAGATTTCTTACAGCAAATGTCAAAATACTTTTACAGGAAAACCACAGTTTCATCAGGTAATTCGCCCCTTTTGTTTTGGCCAATCTCTCGAATTTGACACACTCTACAGGTATGCTTATAACACGATTAAAAATTTAACTTCAATTATAATATAGCATAAGAAATATTAGAAAATGCCATGAATGACAAGGACATGGAAATGAGACACTGATTAATGTTAATTATCATCTGATAACCTTTAAATTGCCATGAGTAATATATTATTATTGGGCTTGATGGCAGAGTGTCTGGTGATAGGTTTCAGGTTTGAATCCCGGCGGTACCATGGAGGCTTGTATTGGTTCGGAAAACCACTTTAAACCACGTAGTTCTCATATGATATAAATATTCATCATTTTTAAGGCTATTCTATTACACCATTGTGCCTAGAGCTGAGTTGCCCTTTACAGTTTGGGAATGATGAGGGTGAGAAGAAGTCTGATTGAGCTCTGTAACTCTCTACGGTCATATGAGACTGGGACCTACTGTTTAATGTGGATTACGAACCACTAAAAACATCCATGGTACCGCCGGGATCGAACACGAAACCAGTGGTACCGAGCGCAAGAGCGCTAGCCACTCAACCATCAAGCCCCGGTCTAATATGACTGGAGAGTATTGGGCGTAGAGCTGACAACTTACTCCATCACATTCTGACTATCTCCTGTCTCGAAATCGGCCAGTAGGCAGACGGTATTTACCCGCCATGAGACTGTTGCTGCAATGAAGAAGAAGAATATGTTATTATATCACTTACTACTTTATATTACCACGAGTTGATCTATGTTAAATTCTTCGTAAACAGATTTTACAATTCTAAATTATATAACTACAAATGGAAATATATTTTATGATATTTAACAAAATTTGGTACATTTATAATCGTTAAACGAATGTGACGTAAACGTATTAAGACAAAGGGCATGAAATTAGCGTCACTCTTGTTGACTCAAATGCAAATAATTTTTGAAGACATATACAATGCTTTAAAATACAGCACAATAAAATACATAGTCATCTTTTAAAAATTTTACTTGATATTTCGTTTCTGTATTGTTCATTCGTTATATGTTTGTCTTATTTTTCTGTGTTCTCAATTTACGTTTATTCTGTGTTATTAAATCACTGAATTGTATACTGAAATTTTAAAGCGAATAACCTTTTTAAGCGGAAAATTATAAAAATATACATTGCATGAATAAAATTACACGCGTACAAAACAAACTTATTCCTGAAACTTTTTAAAGTACCATGAGTTCACTTGAAAGCATTAAACATAAATCTGGCATTACTTTTTATATAGGAGCAACTATAACTTTCAAGTACAAAATGTTAAAGAAATATTAAATTTTTATCTGTGCTAATAATAATTTTTTGAAAACTTTATGGCAATGAATGAATTTTATTTACTAAAAATTATTAATGTTTAAATATTACACCAATAGTATTCTTCAATAGCAACGGTTCAATAACGTCTGCCTTCTGGCAGATTCCGGTACATGAGATGTTTTATTTTATTATTATGTTTATGGGGTAGTGTTGTTAGCCCAACAATCATATTAAGCCGGTTATCTACGGTTTAAAGTAGACATTGGACCAATACAAGCATCCATGGCGCAGCTTGGACTTGAAAAACAAGACTTGTGTCACCGAGAATCAGAGTACTAGAAAGTAAACTTCTTCTTCATTGGCGAAATAACCCCATGGTGAGCCAAGGCTTTCTGCCTACTACTACTACTACTACTACTACTACACAGCACATCACTGGGCCTAGAGATGAGTTGCCCCTTTACAGTTTGTGAAGGATATCTGGATGGGTTCTGTGACGCACTACGGTCATATGAGACCGGGACCTACGGTTTAAAGTGGATTCCGAACACACTACAAACATCCATGGCACCGCCAAGATTCAAACCCTGAGCATGTGGTACCGAGTGCCAGAGGGCTAGATACTCGGTCATCAGGCCCTGCCTTCTGACAACTGGCAGATTCGAAATATGAGATGTAGTGTTTCTTTTTAAGGAGTAGGGCTGCCAGCCCTACGCCTAGAGTCATATTAGACCAGGGCCTAAGTTTAAAGTGGATTCCAAACCGTTACACACATCCATGGCACCGCCGGGACTCGAATCCTGAGCATGTGGCAGTGAGCATCATAAAATTATCGGCCATTTGGCCCCAAATAATGTGTCATACACTCGAATGTTTCTAAACAACTATGATGTACAATAAAACTGTACTCTAACCAACGACATCTCTCTGAATTGCATTCGAAGATACTCTGTAACAATAAAATTATTTATATATTGCTTTTTATCGATTAAAAAAAACAAGGTCCTCCTTCTAAAATGAAATACCGTTTCATCAGCTTTGTGGTCATCTGGTTGCTAGGCAACTGGCCGAGGAAACATCCGCAATTTTTTTAATAATGCTGCAATGCATAGTGTTCTTTGAGTCGATAGCATTTTTGTTTTTCACTACGAGAAACACGAGAGCCCCAAAGATTGCTCAAGTTTTGAAATTTCAAAAACAACACAGCGAATACTCGAGCAGAGATTTCATCTTGTATTAGATTTATCCGCCGGGGAATAAGCACTGATTTGGCGATCCGTAGTCGAACGAGGCAGAGGGGAAAACATTGGAATCTCTGCAGCAACCCAGGCTTAAAAAATAGTTTTAAAGCATGTCTCTTGACTTGATTTTTCCATTTCTCGGTTGAGAATATTCTTGTGGAACTTTAATGAAATATCGGTAATACTTGAACAAAACATAATTTATCGAATAGAAATTATTATTCATTGAATAGATGAAATTTATGAAAACTACAATTGAATATTTTTTTAAATGTAACTAAAATAAATATTGATAACAAAAAATATAAACAAAAACCTTGACTTCAAAAGCAACAATTTAATTGTAATTCGTTTTTCAAAAAAATCATTTACAATTGTTTTAAATAATTATTTATTAGGCCGAGACGTTACATTATTCTGTAGGCCGGAGACGTAACATTATATGTATATATATATATATATATATTGTAACGTCTCGGCCTATACTAAACCTATGACGGCTCCAGAAGGGGGGTCACTTTCAGGTTGATGAAATATAACATATTCAGAATATTACATAAAATTTCAATGGTTTCTGATAATTCCTTGTTAGTATATTAATTTTTATGGCAGTAATTATAGTTCAGATTTAGAGGGCTCTGAATCCTTCCCTCCTCATTTCTCCATTTTTCTCAATCATCTGTTACTTCATATTACTGTTAGTCCAAATGTAAATAAATCAAATATGCATGCTTATGTGATACAATACTCTGAAACACAACAATCATAAAGTTTCCTTAAATTCTCGTTACTCTTAATTCAAAATTTCCTACATAACTCTACTTCTAGACCTGAAGAATGGTTCAGAAAGGGCTTTTACTAATAATCTAAAAATTTAATACATTGTAACGTCTCGGCTAGTACTAGACCTATAAAGGCTTCAAGAAATGGGGGACCCTTTCAGGTCCATGGGAACACTTTTAAATTTTATTTGCACGCACTATTTTTATATACCTAACTATTTACTATGAAATGAAAATTAAAGATATAAATTAGATACGCAATGTTGCAGTTCACTCCAATGTTGGAGATTTTCAGATTTCTCGAGTCTACGACGAATCTAAACATTTTGCAGACCTTAACTATCACATGACGTGATCCACGAAACAACAAGGGGCTCACTTTGGAAACGGGCGGAAACTCCGGCCTGTTCAGTCACTTCAGAGAAAAAAGAAAAGCAACACTTATGGTCGACTCGTCTCAGAAATCTCTTTCTATTCACCAAAAATCTGCTTTTAAAACAATTCGTCAAGAAGGGGGAGGGACAGTTTCCCTACTTCTTATTAGAGTAGATATTTCTCAGCTCGTGGTCAATCACCCATCACGATGGAACAACTAATTATTTATCAATTGGTTGATATTCAATTCGTAATTGTTTCGATCTCTGAAGATCTCACAGATATTCACTAATTTCTTCATTATAAATGATACTGAATATCTGCTATCAGGTTGTTCTCATTAGTACAAAGCACTAATTTCATGTGATATAACTACCTACTATAAGGTTCGTCTGCTGCTGTATTTGGGTGATGGGCTGTTATTATGTACTTCTCAAATAATATACTTCCTCTCTCCTAGGAATGCTTTTTTTTATTGTTGTTATGCGTTTTGTTCCTACATTAAATTCTACATTTTATCGATAACCTGTATATCGGCCCATCCTATTACATTTTTTTTCTTTTTATATAAGCAAATATATTTTTATTTTTTTAATCATATGTATTAAAAATATATATAATATAAATATATATATATATATATTTCATATGTATTTTATGATGAAATATTTCGTTTTTAAATAATAACAGCATAATTCTGAAACTATTCGATACAATTCTACTATATATATATTTCTTCCTAACAATTAAAAAACAAAATTTGTGTTTTTCCAAAATATCATACATTGCTCTTAGGATTAATTTAACCATAACACAATAATGAAACTATTTTAATTTTATTGAACTTTATTATATTTTGGCTCTGTAATAATAGAAATTCTTGTAATGCATGTATGTTTTTACATGTTTGAAGATTTATCTAATGATTATTCCAGTCTGGTAACTTTGTAAAGCAACCATTCATATTATTCATCAGTTAATGGGAAAGTATACATTTCCCTTTTATCTCAATGAATTATTTAAAAGAATCATTTATGCTATCTTTATAATTTTGTAAAAAGGATAATGCCATTGCATAATAAATATTTTCTCATTTATTACGTTATTACGCATTTGTCTATTTACGAAGCAAAATTATGTCTGTCTGCATTGGTGTATAGATATCCATTTTTTGTTAGAATTTAAAGTGTTTCGTTTATATATTCAAAATTATATATTTCTTTCAATTAGAAAACTTATTTTTTTATTTTTGTAGAATTTATTACTTACTTTAAAACTTAAGAATTGAATGCGACAAACTAGAATTACTGGAATAATTGTAGCTATGAATATAATTCAAATTAATGCCTTTTGAATTAGTGCACATACTACTCATTATTTATTGTTGTCGTTACCTATGAATTTATTAGAACTTAATCCATACAAATTTGTCCACCTACCGCAGAAACAAAAAGGGCATATAAACAAATCAAAATTTTATATACGGAAAAGGCCAGACATTCTTATTAAAAAATGATCAAAGGCCTTAACAAATTATTGTTATTACAATTGTTATTTACAATTTGTTACAATTTGTTAAATATTAAACTTGGAATATTTAATGTTTAACAAATTAAATATTCTAAGGATATAAATTTAAAAAGCAAGCTTGAATCCCCATCATATAAGTCAGTGTGATCTGGACGTGTTTTCTCTGGCCCTCAATAAAATCACCATTCTGTTGTAAGTGAGTCCAGTCCCTAGAAAATAAACAAGCAGATGGGCCTTATTCATGTTCTCTGTCTTACATAAAACATATATATCATAGAGTTTTGGCCAGACGTTCGGCCGGGCAATCGTGTCAGTTCTTCCTCTAAAATTGCCTCTTTGCGAGTTTTCCACTCTATTTTTTCCATTCACCCCATACTTTTTCTTTGGTGTTACGAAGAAAAGTCTAATTATTTGGTTCAGTTAATGCCTATTTAATTGAATCAATGCCTTTTGAATGAATACCCTATTTAGTTGAATTAATGATTATTTAATCAATGCACATACTCCAGATTATGTCTATTTGGTTGAATTAATGCCTATTTGATTAATGATTTGATTGAATTAATAGCCATTTAATTAATGCCTATTTGATTGAATTATTAACTTATTTAATTAATGTTTTATATTAAATTATTACCTAAAGTATTGTCACATACTTCGATTCAATTATTATTTTAATTAATGCTTATTTAATTAATGGAGTTACTTTAAGTTCATGACTATTTGGTTCGAATTAATGATTATTCCTTACATTGGTTTCCCTAAATTAAGTTAACAAATTTTCAAAAGAACTATATTTCTAAAAATAAATGTATTTTAATTAAATTGAGACAAAGTTATACAACACAAATTGAGCTGTAATATAATGTTAAAATAAATAGTCTTACAATTACAGTATTTTAGAAGTGTTACCAAATTGTTTAGATAGAAAAAGTGTCTATAGTTAAAGTCTGTCATACCTCAAAACTGCAAAACATTACAAACAAGAGTGGATTCAGTTATTACGCAGCTGCTAAGAAACGAGACTCATTGTTCCCACAAAGCGTATCTAATCCTATCTCTAGAACATCTCACACATGTTTGTATTTATTTTATTGCTACTGAGAACATTATTCCACGACAAGAACCCATGTGATCTGACATTGCAGTTTTTTTATAGAGATGATCACCTATTGCAGCAATATAATCATCGAGAATATCATCTATATAGATCTCAGCAAAGATATGTGTATGTCACCAAAGGGACACCAGCCATTCCCACACACATGTATTTTCCTTAGAACCTCTTCTATAGACGTTTGAATCATTACAGCTTGTCCAACTTCACTCATAATCAAAAAACGTCTGCTAGTGCTTCACAAGACAAACCACAGCCTATCCGTAAAGAGGACAGCTCCCCTTAATCTGCAGTCCAGTGAACTTGTTTACATGGATGACCACTTATGACACGAAGGGAACGCAAATGACAGCTCATCTCTTGCACTGATGAACTTCATTAAGATTTCAGCGAAACAGTAGACATTAACATCGATTGTCCTTTCGATATTTGCATCAACGCAGCAAGGTGGGCTGGCATTGAGATTATAACCTTCCCTGCCCGAACCGGAGCCCCATGTGCATCTTGACCATCCTCGGTTGAATCTTCTGGTCATCTAATTTCCAACTTGAAATTCTTACTAATGTTTATGACAAAATAGAAGGATTTGAATTTAATCCCTCGTCTAATTTTTGTAATTCCATGCATTGACTTCAATGTATCATTGGCTGGTAGCGTTAGCATTGGTGAGTCATTGGGAAATAAAAAGGACTCATTAAAAATTAACATTAAAAGACACTCTAAAGACCCCAAAATTAGAAGAAAGATTAAATTTAAGTCCTTCTATTTGTCATAACGTTAGCAAAAATAAGCGTAAATATATTTTGTAAACGTTAGTAAAAATTTAAATTGAAAATTAGATGTCCAGAAGATTAAGTCAAAGATGGTGAGATAATATTTATGACAAATAGTAGGATTTGAATATAATCCTTCGTCTAATTTTGTGGTCTTTAGTGCGTCTTTTAATGTTAATTTTTAATGGATACTCGTATTTCCCAACGACTCGCCAATACAATTCTATCAGCTAATGATACATTGAAGTCATTGTATGGAAGTTGCTTTTTACAGATTTAATTTGTCTCTATCCCTTACACTGTTTCATGCTGAGCATTGAAATTAAAAAGTCACAATAGGTAAAATTTTGCAATTTGCTTCATATGACTGGTTTTTAATTCCAAATATAGAATATAGAAAGAATATAATTTGACTTTTAATATAGACTTTAATGGGTCTTCTTATTTCCCAATGACTCGCCAATGCAACTTCATCATTCAATGATACATTGAAGTCATTGTATGGAAGTTGCTTTTACAAATTTATTATGCCCCCTCCCTTACGCTCTTTCATACGGAGCATTGAAATTAAAAAGTCACAATAGGTAAAATATTTTCAGTTTGCTTCGCATAGACTTGTTTTTATTTCCTAATATTTTATATTACCTAATAAAGCTACAAATTCCAATGCTTGTACAAAATTGTAAGTGGATCAACATCATTTGGATAATTTATTTTTTAAAAGTAAAAATAATGTTTTGTATTCATAAAGTATGTTTTAATATTCAAGTATTCTGCCCAACCCTTCAATGCAAAGTAAGAGCAGCTGTTTTCCTCTAAAATGTTATCATCGCACGGGAACCCAGCAGGATGATTTTTAACATGAAACGGTTGCGAATGGTTGAGTGGAAGGGTAGTTAGCATTCACGCCCCTCGTCCCCATTAGGGCAAAACATTCTTGTTGATTTACGAGAAGTACTCTGCAGAATATATATATATTCACCGTGTGTTTATTCTGTAGCTAGGGGAAGAAATAGATTGCTGTAAATTTATGTTTACTACCTTCCTGGGAGGACTGGAATGGCGGGAGAGATATCTATAGGTGCTTATGAAAAGTAGTTTGCAGTTGCGACACCTGAGAACAACTTTTTTTGTATTCCGGGCATTTTCTGGCATTGCGAACTAGGAATGGCTTTTCTCTATAAGGATGATTGATAAAAATTGTAGTGGCTTTTTCAAAAACACTACATAGAATTTGTATTTCCTATTATAGCTACGTGTTTTGCTCCTGTTTATATATATTTTTTTATTAAATACTAAAATAATTGACAACCGAAAGAACAAAAAATGTGACTATTTCAAGTAAGGTACGATTCAATAAATAATTTTAAAACTCATGAATACTTATAAAAGGCAAGAGAGTGTTTACTAATGTTTTATTTTTTTTATCTTTATTTAATGGAAATGAAAGAGAAGTCGTTTAATCTAGCTTAGGTGTTCTAATTGTTCTTAAAAAAGTTGTTTGAGAGCTGAAGCATATGTTGATGCTTGTATAGTATTTGTTTTCAAAAGAGATGAAGCATTTTGATATTTATCTTTTTTTGAAATCCTTAACAATGGAATGTATTGCAGTGACATATCATGCTTCGAATTCATCTTCTCTCAAGTTTTTGGATTTTCTTGGATTCGCCTGGAAATAGAATCATACAAGTGCTGAATAGTGTTTAGAGGAATATTGAACATTCTTCACGGAGATAGTGTGAAAAAGTCCCGGCGGGGATGCTGGTGGGGGATATCGATACCGGATGGAACGGTCTGAAATAGAATATAAAGGTCCGATGATATTGAGGTCGAGGGACTGTGCGAGTCCAGAGGTGCTACAGATAGAGGTTTTTTCATCCTCGTGTTCATCAAGCCATGATTGATAAAAAACCCTGCTGCATAAATAGCAGCATTATCATCCGCGAAAATTTCATCTGCAAAAACAAAGTTTGTAACCCAGGATAGACTTGGTCAGCTAAAATTTCTCTATACTTCTACCCAGTGATCAGGTCAATGATTGGTCCAGCAGAAATCCTCGATATGGCTGCCCATATCATGACAGATTCATCTCCATGCTTGACATTTGAAGGAGACAATTTACGATCATACTCTTGTGCAGGTCTCTCCAAACGTGCACTGTCTTCTGGGAGAAAGTGTGAAAGATGATTCGTCTGACCCCTACAACTGCCTTCCACTCCTCAATAGACCATGTTTTGTGGTTGTGGCACTACTGTAGACGACGTTTTGAATTAACGTCTGTTACAAATAGCTTGGGAATGGTTGCTTTGCCGTAAATGTCCTGTCTGTGAAGGTGTCTCTTAACTGTAATTATTGACACTGAGAATCTATATGCTGATTGAGCTCTCTCCAAGATGTACACAACTTCACTAAAAGCTACCTCATTCTACTAAGCGACCTTGTGGCCAACTGGCTTGCTCTCTGGTCATTAGTACCGCAGGCTTTAGGTTCGAATCCTGACGGTGGTAGGGATGTTTGTTGGTGGTTCGGAATCCACGTTAAACCCTAAAGTGTAGGTCCCTAAAGTGTGCACAAGATGAGCCTAAAGTGTGTACAAGATGACCGTAGAGCGACAAAACCAAACCAAATCGTACTATTCTGATATATATTTTTCATATAAAAAACTGATAGCTAAGATTACATTTTAGTGCTTAAGAAGCGCATTTTTAATTGTCATTATTATTTGCAGGTGTTTCCATCATTTTGATAACCAACTTTACATCGTATTTTGTTTAATAAGATTGCATAACTAAATGCGGTTGCATCCAATTAGTACTGCATAACTGGATGTGATTGCTTCCAATTGTATAATTGTAATAGATGTGATTGCATTTAATTAATATGATTGCATCCACTTCATATAGCATAAATAGATGAGATTACATACAATCGATATGACTGCATTAAATATGATAGCATAACTAGATAAAAATTGCAGAACTAAACTATATATGTTTACAAAAAGTATACTTTTTAGCCTGTAATTTATTTTCATGTTTCTTTAATTTCTTCCATCCTTGCGATGTGTTGGTAAATCTTTATGTATTATTTATTTATCATCGGAATTTGAACAACAACAACAATGCATCAACTACTTAAAACATATCAAATGACATTTGAATGATAGGATACTGTTTTCAGCAAATGGGACAAAGCCAGAACAAAGTCCCCCACTATGTATGTAAATCGGAAACAGCAATAGTGGGGACGAAAAAGATGCACTGTCACAATTTGGCTTTAAAAACAATATCGATTTAGTGTTTACCTCTGTAAGGAAAAAACGACAACATTACACAGATAAGTAGATGATTTTGAGTGCCCTGAAAATGTGGTATATCCTTGCATAAGGAGGAAAACAAAACAAAACTTATAAATGAAGTTCGATAAATTTCCTTTTATCTCACAAAGCGTACTTTTAAAAATTATAAAAAGGCTGGGTTTTTTTCCGAGGAAAAAAAGTAATGTATACTTTCTGATTTAAATACTGTTGTTTAAGTAAGATGTATTCTTTGAATTTATTAAAAGCAACAGGGTGATGAAATGAATAGCTTTATTGAAATCATATTTTTTAATTCACATGGGAATTTGGATTTTTTTACCTGGGAATTTAGATTTTTATATTTTTTCTTGTAATATTATATAAAAGGAAATTTATCATTAATTTTCTTCAATATATATGATAGTTGTAAGATTTTAGTTCTATAGATTAAAAGTATTCTTATATGAAATTCAACTTGAATGATTGAATTTCGATTTTGAACAAAATTTTAAGCTAAATTTAAAACTACTGTTGGAACATTTTAAAATCTCATAAATTAAAAAATGAGAGAAATTTGGATTACTGAAAGTTATGTAATACATAAAGGTTTATTACTCTGTTAAGTGATTAAATAGAAAAATTGTTATTAAAATATGATTATTGAGGAAGAAGTTAGATATTTCATTGTTTACAGTGGTGTGCAAGTTTAATTGCATTAATATTTTGAAAATATCTATCTAAATACTTTTAGTATTGCAGTTTTTTAAATAAACTAATAATTTTTTTTTTTAACTGAAGCCTTATCATAAAAAAAAGTTTTTTGCCGAATGGTTAATATTTATCTTTCTTTTTCTCAGAAAGGCATAAAGTATGGCGTGTAGTATAATTGTTCTATTGGAGATTGATCTGCCGAGTTATTTCATCAGGGAAGTGTTTGACAATTACAGAGATTATTGAAAAGAATAATTAAATTTCTGAGACATAATGTGTTGCAAATGTGTTCTACTGGACAGCGATCTGTCGAGCTAGCTCACAGGGAAGTATTTGACAAATACAGATTAATAGTAGGAACAATTACTATGCGCGGTTGAGCTATGTAATCCCGAGGTGCAGTGAAAAGAAAAGAAACAAAGTGGGACTTAAAACACCTTCAAGGCTTGTGAAGATGTCACTCATGGCAATCATAGGACTCCAGCTATTAAAAAGATAGGTCCTACATATCATAATTCAATTTATCGAGCTGTGTGTGAGACGTCAATCCGATCTTTCGCTTTTCTGTACATATCTAAACACATTCGAAGAGGATTTTGTGGATTAAAAACAATTTTTAATCCACAAAATGACATTCCAGGTAGAAAAAGGCCAGACCCACTGTAAATGTGTTTGTTGGTGCGGATAGGTGTGGGTTGGTTAGCACAATGAACGACTTGAATTCAGATACCCTTCTGTGAATGATCTTGGCAATCTCTATGTCTCGATTACAAGTAAGTCAAGTTTTTGACAATGACAAATCAGATACTGTGGGAACCTCTCTAAATTATATCTCTGTTCAGTGCGAAAAAAATTTTATTAAAGACTGATATAATTTTTAATTCAATATTTTTGTGTTGAGCATATTTTACTTCTCATTATCTTGCAGATTTCAATGATATATTTTTTAAAACTGTTGACCGAAATAAAAAAATGCAATTTTGCTGAAGTTGAAAAACTTATTTTAATCTTTCTAAAAATTAGTAATCATTTCAAATATGTGCTTTGTTAGTTTTACAACATAACTTCAATTCAGTCTACTTGAAACTTTCACGTTAAAATCTAACCATTCCATTATCATGCACTAATGGTTAATATAAGCATGTCTTTAATGAATCTGACTGACTGGGACTTTAATGAATGACTGGTGTTTCTTCATGTCATCGTAAGGCATCCTTTGGTATGCTTCACAAAATTTATTTCGACCAGAGAGAAAATATATATTAATAAGTAAATATATATTGGTTTTCTAAAGATATCTTCATGATATTTCTGCAGGAAATATATTTACTCCCAACAAGTAGTCAAGCATTATTATTCTGGATATAGATTTTTCCTATAAATAGGGCTTACTTTGACGAAATTTCTTGTCAATATATAAATAATTGATTACATTATGCCAAATATGTGGAATCGCCTAACTTATCCACTGCTAGTCAATATTACCCATTTCTTGGCCCTTGACAGCAAATTAGGGGATATATTTGTCTGTGTTATCGATCCATATTTCTTGGATCTCTTGAAGCACAGGGGAATCCATTAATAACCATGATGTGGTGGATGGAGGTATAAAACAAACAGGAAAAGTTACCTTATATTTGATTAAATAGAATGATTTAATTAACTAAACTTACTCAAGGAAAATTTCCCAAAGTTTAACAGAGTACTTAAATTAAGAATGCCTTTATCGTCATATGTCCATTTTAATATCTTTAAATCAATATTTTTGCCATTGTTCTCTCAATAATTACTTTGAAAATGTTTATATAAAAATTTCTTTGGGCATTTTATTTCGTAAACTATTCAATGAAATTATATCCTCTAGAAAAACTACAAAATTCATTTCACAGTTTTATCTTGTAACCCATATTGTGAAATTATTTACTTTAGAGATATTTTATTACATGGATGTTACAGAAGAAACGTTTTAAAAACGTAAATCAAAATTTACTTCATACTTTTTTAATTTCTTTGTTATATAGTATTAATTTTTGTATAGATAAATTAATTTAAACCTAAGATATACCACAGTTTAGAAGAGAACTCGTAATAGCTTAGGGCGGTGGCTAAAAGAGAGAGAAAAAGCTTCACTATGACCAAAATGAAAACTAACTACCAGTCCATACACCAGATTGGCTTCATGTGTAAGATCAGTTCCATATCCATAACCTGATAGCTTCCATAGGTAAGAGCACCATCATACTATAAGCTGCAGGGGCAATGTCTCCCATGGAACAGCACAAACCATGGTGTCCAGTAGTGAAAGCTGGGACTATAAGATTGATATAGTTGAAAACAGATATAATATCTTCAGTGCTTGGGATGAATATGTGGGTGGGGCATCCAGTTCGTGGGCTTGATGATAGCTGTGAATCCATGTCTGTTAGTCTTGTCAATGCCAGCGATGTTGTACTACGATCCAGTCGCTGTGCCACAACTGACTGGTGTTTACTGAATAGAGATTACACTTGATGTCATCATTGGTGTAGGTATCGGTTGACTTGGTGGCACTTAGTCTATATATGCCAAAAGTATAATTGACGAAAGAATAATGAATGGATTGAATTTCGACAGAGAATTCTGTGCGTAACGAGATAATTATTGTTTCATTTTTATATTAAACATTAGTCTTATCAATATGTGTGTGTATTAATTTCAATTTTAATACATATCCATCTTTAAGTTAAGAAAATAGTTTATAAACTACAGCAGCAGTATTTCGTTTTAAACAACTTTTCTTTATAAAAATGGTGCTGAAGAAAATACATTTTGATACATTTACTGAACTTAAGTTTGCAACAAATGTATTTAATGAGCTATACTTAAAAGTGATTTAGATTTATCTTGATATCAGTTGAGAAAGTTGAATGTCTACTGACACATGAAATTTCGATAAAAAGGAACATATATGACGGCGAGTATGAGATTGATTTTCAATGGGTAATTTTTCTTTCTTTAGAAAATGTTCTTCTACTTCGCTGAGTGTTCAGTGTAACGGAACATTTTATAAAATAACACGTTAGTAAATCCGAAGAATGTTTCAAGTCTTTAAGTTAAATTATAGGAAGATAGAATATAAAAGTTGAGACTAAATTATTATCAGATAGAATTCTATTTATTAAAAGACAGAATATAAAGGTTTCACATTACAAAAAAAAGAAGTTTTAAAAGAATTCACATTACAAAAAAATATTCTGAATTGGATTTATTAGTGTAGAGTAAAATATCAAGATTTTTAATTGGCATGAATTCAGCAGAAAGTGTAATACTGTTTAAGGAATATAAAAGTAATGAAGACAATGAAAGATAAGTAATGAAGTAAAGTAATGAAGATAAGGACTTAATGAAAAATTTGATTGTCTAATACAAAGTAATGAAAGATAATTTTCAAAAAATGAAAGGATATAATTTTACATTTTAAAAATCCTGTATAAAAAGGAATATCACAAAACTAAATTTAAGATATAACACGATTGTTCTGTTATAGATTTCCTTCTGAAAACAAATAAAAATTATGAAGTAAGTAACAAATTATAAATTTGTTATAATTACAAGAGATTCTTTCAGATATTCTTTTAAATTAAGATGCACACTTCAATGATAATAAGGAACATGACTGTAATCTCATTTAAGATGTCTAAGTTTACAATATTTTTAAGGTTAGGTATAAATAAAAAAAAAACCATCTATTAATCAATTTAACACATTTTACTATACTAATTATTAAAATCCTATTCCTTAATTAAATCTATTTTGGTAACAAGAATTAATTTTAAAATTTCAATACAATTTTAACTTCGTAATTAATTAGAAATGGATAATATACAATGTTTTAAATATTTGAATACCAGAACAGTTTCTAAATGAATTTTTAACTAAATTATATATTTAATATATAATATATATATATATATATATATACATACATATATATATATATATATATATATACACTATGTGGAAGAAAGTGACGGGACACGACACTTTAACTAGGTTCATGATTTAGGATTTGGTATAAAGTTTCAGTAATAATTAGCAATAATTATTTTTAATTATTTTCCTTTTGGAACTAGAATTCGAACTAGAATAATGATTAATAAAACAAAATACACATTTAAATAACAACATGAAAGAAATAACAATTGAAAAGTTTAATTTTTTTTTTTTTTGTCATATCATTGTCAACTATAAATTGATTTGTTTGTGTAAGGAAAAAAAAAAGAGGTTATATTCAATAGTTTTGCATTAAACTTTCAATTTGAAAAGATTTTTCATTTTTCCTTGAAATCAGTTATTGATTCGGAATTCTTTGTTATTCATTTCCTAGTTGAAGGCGGTTTGTTCTGTCGATTCTTTTTTTTTTTTCATTCATACTGGAAAAATACCAGTTTTCCAACTTCCTTTATTTTATTTGTGTTGTTGTTTTATTTCTAGTTCGATTTCCGAAAAAAATATATACGTTAAGAAGAAATAAAATAATGAATTTTGAAAATAAAAATTTAAAAAAAAATAGATTTAAAAAAAAAAATAACAGGGATGAAATTGGAATTGCCTTCTTCAGTGACAGTTTAGAATTTTCTGATAAATTGTTTATATGTGAAATCTTCCTTGGTTTTACCACTTTATCCGTTTATTTTTTTTAAAGGATGTTTCATCTTTTTTTATCTTGTTCACAAGGTATATCTGAAATCAATATTTTAAAAGTTATGGGTTTACAGACAAACTTAAACAATTCGTAAACTCCTTTTGAAATAAAAAATAGTTTTCACAGTTACACATCAGAATGTAAATAAAATAATATTGTTTTTTAGATTGGATTATTTTCGAGACTGTTTTTTTTTAAACTGGAATTAAATTTAAAAAATATTTTATTAGTCTATTTAATAATTCATTAAAACATTTAAAAAACTTGTTTTAATTAAATTTAAAAAATATTTTATTAGTCTATTTTAATTCATTAAAACATTTAAAAAAACTTTTTTAATTAAATTTAAAAATATGTACAAATAAAACTATATGTCCTACTTTTCAGAATGCGATGTTTTATGCGATGTCTTATAATAGTTAATGTCTTATAATCTTATCTTAATTAATAAATAGAAAGGGTAATTTATGAAATATTTATATCATGATATTTAAAAATGGAAAAGTAAAGCATAATATTTATTTTCTCTGCAAACCACCCATATCATTTCAAACCATTGACGATTATGAAAAGGTCAGAAAGATTGAGAGTTCTTGACGGAGAATAATTTCCTTGAATGGCATTTAAATTAAATGATTCTTTATGAGCAAAAATATTACAATTATTTTATATCATTTTAAAGATATTTTTACTTTGCATTTTTTGTAACTCTTTAAAATTTGGTTATAATCTTTTCTTAAACATCAAATATTTGTTTAACCTAAAATAATATGTATTTCTTCCTTTATAGCTTCTTTAGGAAGCAGGAAAATTACAAAACTATTTAAAACTGATTTTCTCTAATTTTTAAAAGAAAATATATACATACTAGCTACATAATAATTTATAAAATATCAAAAGATGTTTTTAATGTGCTTTATTTAAGATATTTAATTAACTTATTTTACAGAAAATTTATCTGATAAAATTCAAAAAAATTTTCGAATTGTTTAGTTTATGTAAAAAAAAATATTTTATTATAAAGGATTAAATCTTTTACGGTTCACAAAATTTTAGTTGGAACATTTTTAGAGTGAGCTTAGTGGTTCATTTTGTTTCTGAAAAATTAAGTTTTCTTAACAAATTGAAAGAAAATTTATTAATTTATTTAGATAATGCTAAAGCGTTTACAAGATGGTTACAAAAAGATTTATGTAATACTGATTAATAATAAAAAAATATTTTTTATTATGATGATTGGGTAATTCCTTATTTTTAACTGAATTTAAAAATATTAAATGAATCGGTGCAGTTTTCTTGCAAATTTAAAGAAAGTTGGTTAATTTATTTCTATAATGATAAAACGTTTACAAGATGATTACATAAAAGATATTAATACAATACTGATTAATAATCATTGAAAAAAATTCATTTTTTATTAGGATTATTAGAGTATTCCCACTTTTAAATTAATTAAAAATATTAAATGAATCAGTGCAGTTTCTTATACATTAATGAATGCTTATATGATAAACTATTAATTTTTAAAACATATTGTTTTAAACTTTAAATTTAAAATTTTATAACTTTTCCAGCAGGCACTTTTCTTTTGAAATACGGTACTCAAATGATAATTCCATTAGAGAAAAGCTGTTAGCTGTCGACATCTTATTTCTGTCATATCCCTTATAAAGCATCAAAGTTATTTGTAGTTTTTGTTTCCTGGTTGTTAATTTTTTTTTTTAATATTATGCAAAAAAACCCTGAATGCGATAATTAATAATTAGAAAGAGTAATTTATGATATATTTATATTATGATAACTATTCCAAGATTTAAAAATGGAAAAGTAATGCATGATAGTTGTTTTCTCGGCATATCACACACATCTTTTCAAACCATTGATGCTCATGTAAAGATCAGAAAGAATAAGAGTTTTTGCAGAGATTAATTTCCTTGAATGCCAGTCGACATTTTTAAGTCCAGAACAACCCAACAGCATATGTGTTGCAGATGTTTTTTAAAATTAGGTTTTGTGTATAGTAAATAAGTGTTATAAAACAAGATAATAAGATATTTGATTGAATTTATTACACCGATGTTTTACGTGTATTTGAATTTTCCTTTATTCTCAAAAAGCGACATGATGGCCAATTATTTAGTACTCTGCCTTTGGTCCCGAATCCTGGCGATGGCATTGACGTTTATGATGGTTATGAATCCATGTTAAACTGTAGGTCCTGGTCAAATTAGCCCAAAGTGTGCTCAAAATGACCGTAGAGCGACAAAGCCAAACCAAAATCAATCTCTAATCACATTGAGATAAATTATTAGACATCTTGTCTTAATCATCAGATTAAATTATAAATTTCAGATGAAAACTAATCATTTAAAAGTAAGAAACATATGCAACTAATTAAAAATCCGAATTGCAATTTCTTTAAGTATTAACTTTCATTTTTTTCTAAAAACATCAAAAGTAATAAACAGATCGATAAAAAAGATGTCCATCCTTAAATTTTAAAGATGCTTTAATTAGAATGAAACGTTTGAGGACTAAATATTTTTCTCATTTTTTGCAAAAAGAAAATTAAGAGCTGTAAGGGTTTTGAGACTTTTTTTTTCTTCACAATGTACTCTATTTTGGTGAAAATGTGTTTTCTTCGTAACTAAAACTTTTCCGTGTAATATTTTTCATTTTTATTTCATTCCGCGTAAATGCCACCCACGCAGCTGTCTATTTCTGAGCAGTTTAATTTTCTCTCGAATTTGCAGTTTTTATTGTTTTTAAGCATCAAACTTCTTGAAATTTCTACGAAATAGAGTCTGACGATTGAAAAAAAAAAAAAGGAAAAAACAATTTTGTGTTTGTTTCTTTGTCAACGTTTCTTGAATTCTAACAAAATTACAATTTATTCTATTCTGCAAGCATGTGCAAATGTAGCAAAAATTCGCAACATAAAAGTACAATTAAATACATTTATTAATATAATACACAATTTAAAGAAAGGAAAATTATTGAAACAGAAAAGAGAAAACAGATGGTTTGATGGAAATAATATAAAAATTTACATGAATATAATATATATGTCCATGTACATGTATGCAGCACATAAAAATGTTCTGAGTTTAAGTGACGGTTTTTTTTTTTTTATATATTTTCTGTTTGTTTCAAAATAATTTATATTTATATTTAATTTTTCAGAATACTTTTAACTCTGCAATCTGCCCAACTATAATTTGCAATTTAAACGACATTTTTTAAATCAAATTTACCAAAACTAAAAAATGTTTTCTTTCATTTAGCGGGTCAACATCAAGTCATATATTCTAGTTTTAACTTATTTTAAAACACATTGACAGAACATAATTTTTTACTAATTCTAATAATTTGAAAAGTCTTGTATAAGATTAAAAGTGTCTAGTACAATACGGAATTAAAAATTATTTACTTATTGTTCTGAATTCATATAACTCAAATCATATCATTCAAAATTTCAGGTTGAACAAATTCATTCCGGTAGAAACCCTTATTTACCCCCAGACATTGTCATGGAAATCGAAAATACATTTTTGTGAACATTGTTACATACCTTTATAATATTTCACAAATTTATAATATCCTGAGGATAATCTTATTAAGGAATTAGTACACTCAGTACCTCAAGGTACTTACAAAAAGGATACTTAGACTATGAAAATATTTCTTTCCACCACTTCTCACCTCCATACCTAAAGATATACAACCCCTATCAATTAGAATGGTAGGGTGGAACTTCGGTGGGCTTCGTGCATATCAAGAACATTACATCGACTGGGATGGGAGTTGACAACGCTTTCAGGAGGAATTTTAGGGATGACTGTCACGCATTTGCGCATGATTTGAGAAAATGCGAAAGACTTTATCAGACGAGGAAGGATGCTTTAATATACATTGTCAAAACCGCCATCAAGACTTCTCGTTTCTGAAAGCAGTGATTACAATAATGTCGCCAGTGGATTCGAACCTCAGCTGTTCTGCACTCTAGCTGCGCATGTTATCACTGAGCCTCGAGTTGGACAGTTTGAAGTACTTTTCTTTTCTTTATTTTCATCCACACCTCATCTCCGTACCTAGGGTAGGTAGCCATCTACAAGCTGGAAAGTTAAGGGGTGGGAACATCGATGGGATCCGTGCATATAACGAACAGGCCATTGATGGTTGACGGACGACAGAACCGTCCGTGAAGGTTTTTAAGAAGAAACTATCCTGCATTTGTATATCGTATGCAAGAAAACTTAGAAAACTCGAATCAGGCTGCCTGAATATCGATACGAGACATATTACCACAAGTTAAAATGACTATATATCATCAATCAAACAATAAAGCCCAACAATTTACAAATGGCCGGAACGAGATAAGTTAAGTTCTTCATTTGGCATTAATGACCAAATGAAGGCCTAGCATCAAGCTCATCATCTAACTATACAAGTTCATTTAGTCAGTTTCTCTCCGAAATGATAACTATAAAAAAGTGAATTATAAAAAGCTTTACTATGTTAACGAATTTCCTAAAATGGAATCGGTTACGACTGTCCATTGAGTACTTCGTCCCAAATATGCAATTCGTTCTACAAAAGATGAAATATCTTAAATAAATTTCGTCACCTTCTGAAAAAAGGAATCCAAAACTGAAAGGAATCTGAAACATCTCTCTCGAGATATTGTAAACTCACTAAATCTCGCGAGATCAAGTTTTTATAAAACTTTAAAAAAGAGCAGCGGCAGAATGATACTGAGAACATAAAATCTTGACACATTGTGAGGTTATTTTTCTGGAAAAAAAACATCGCGTCTACCTTAGAATCACCTTCAGTTTAAAATTCCTTTAAATTCCTTCGAGATCTATGGATTTTTGTCATTTTTGCAAAATATTTCCTTTTGAAGATTAAATTATCGAATGAAAAAAAAAAAATATTTATTTTGGATTCTTGGGATTAAAATAGGTTCAGATTTATCCTTATGCAAACATGTATAGAAAATGAAAAAAAGGCAGGCTTAGCCTTGGCGTTGGAAAATGTGTATTGCAGAATATAGACAGTGGTGAAAAACTTTCATTAAAATGCATTGGTAGGGACTAACTCAAAATATTTCATAATATACATATGAATAATATCTATGTATATATATAACGTATGCATAAATACACACACACACACACACACACACACACACACATATATATATATATATATATATATATATTTGTGTGTGATAAATGGTTCTAACGTTTCAATGGATTTAAGAACAAATTTATTTATCAATTGCAATTGATTGATTAATATTGTAATGAATATTAATTTATTTATCCAATTATAATTAGTTTTTATTGTAATTGTAATTTACACTCATGTCCATAAATTAAGGATAATGAAGTTCAGACAAAAAGAGACAGAAGCAAAACAAATTTGACTTATTTGTAAAGTCTATTTATTAAACAAAAGGTAAATAGCAAAAAAGATGCTATATGTTTGACATAATTAATAAAATTGCGATTTTTACTCCCTGGAGCAAATTTCAAAAAAGAACCAATTTACAAAAAACAGTATATAACATGGTTAGTATGATGGTTTAATATGGAGTATGTCTCCCGGACGATGCAATACAGGCCTTACAACGGCTAGGCATGCTGAGTATCAAATTATCAATCTGATCTTGGGGAATATTACGCCACTTATCAAGCAATGCCCTCCGAAGTTCCGGTTGACAGGTGGGAGGGCGTTGACGGGCTACAATTCGTCGGCCAAGCATATCCCCACACATGCTCTATTGGGTTCAAGTCCGGTGAGTATGCTGGCCAATCCATACGGGGATATCCTCCAATTGAAGGCATTCGTCTACAATGTTTGCACGGTGAGGACGGGCGTTGTCATCTATAAACAGAAATTCAGCACCCATGGCGCCCCGAAACAAACGTACATGTTGTTCCAGAATGACATCCCGATAGATGTGGCCTGTCATCGTTACACTCTGAACATGCAGGTCAGTTCTGGAACCAAGAATAATTCCTCCCCCAAACGAGCCATCCTGCACCACCGTAACGGTGTCGTTCAATGGTGTTCTCTTGGTGGTAAAGGGTACCTGGCGCTCTCCATATGAAAGTCCGGCGAGAATCAGACTGCAAACTAAACCTGGACTCGTTGGAAAACGTCACACAAGACCATTGTTGCGGTGTCCACAATGCATGCCCTGTACTTCCGGTTAATCGCAGGCGGCAGTGAGTTGCGGTAAGTGGAACATATCTGACAGGTCAACGAGCATATGGACCAATGTGTCGTAAGCGTCTGTACACGGCCTGCCTTGAAACAGTCGTACCGGTAGCTGAAGAGATCTGACGAGACAGGTCTGATGCTGTGCTCCGTCTGTTTCTTTTGGCAGTAACTGCTAAATACCGGTCCTCATTCGGCGTTGTAACTCGGGGGGGATCTGTGCTGTAACATCTACTCACATTACCATCATGTTGGAATCGTTGCCAAAGCCTGGAGATGACACTCTGGGCGATTCCAAGTTCCTCGGATACTTCCAGCTGGGTACTTCCCCATTCCAGTCGTCCGATAATTCTACCACGTAAAAAATCATCCAAATGCTTCCTTTTGTGCCATAACTATGCGGTTATTGCACTGAAAGGCTTTTTAAAGCGCTTGTGAACAATTTTACTTCTTTGCCACCATTCCTTATATACCCCTCTCTTACACTCTCGTCATTGTGACGTACTATCCGCGCCATCTGGTGGTTTCCTGTAATTTGCATATTCTTCTTCAAGATGTGTGTGATAATTCTACAGGTGAAATTTTTATTTTAGATTTAAATTTCTGTGTGATTCTGAATTATCCTTAATTTATGAGCAAGTGTGTAATTAATCACTTTTTTTGTATTTGAATAATTATTTGCTTTAGGCCTAATAAAATTAAAATAATTATTTGATTTCGAGTTAATAATATTCGAATGAATATGATTATTTAGTTTTAAGTATACTATGCCATGAATATAATATTTAAAAATTAATTATATTGATCGAAAATTAAAATAATTAGTTAAAAATAATAATAATAAGTTAAAAATTAAAATAAAAATGAAATTAAAAATGAAATTAAATTAAAAATGTAATGTAATTAAAAATTATTATCTTTGTGAACCATAATCTTACCTGTAAACAAGGTGTCGATTTCGACTTTTCATTTAATAACTAACATCCGTTGCAGTTTTTACGAAGTTGGTCTCATTGCTGGCTTCTTACTAAAATTTAACTTCATTTATTCTACACATTATCCCAATAGATCTATGTCACCCTTCTTTCAATTAAAAGAATGGGATTAGTAAAAATAATATTAACAATTTAAATGATAAACAATATCAATCATGGAATTACACGAATATATTGAATGTTAAATTAGATAAATAGAAGATATGGTATGATACAATGTAATTAACAATATTTTAGAACGAAAGGTATAGAATACAGAAGGAATGCGGAAAGTTAGGGCCGATTTTTCGGTAGATGGCATAAGGAAGGTCTTAATATATCAGATTGGTTGAAAAATAAATGACATAGTACATATTCTAAAAGACGTTACTTTTTCAGCATATTTAGAAAATAGCTTGTTTACTGTATGTTAATTTTTGTTTACTATATGTATACGCCTTTTGTTTATGGAAGCAAAAAAAAAGTGTATTGTCGTTGCTTAATGCTTTTTATTTTAGTGAAAAGGCAAAAAATGTCACACAAGCGATAAACCAATGTATGCGCTTTTAGGGCTGAAGGCTGTAGATGAATGAACTATGCAGATGTGATTTCTGTGTTTAAAGTTGATAATTTCAACCTTAAAGATCAAAGAACGCCCTGACTAGCCATTCCACCACAGATGAAGATCAGATTAAATCACTGATAGAATAACCCAAGGAGAGTGAATTAGCAGAAATGTTTGAAAATACCAAAATCCACCATCCACAAGCATTTGTGAAGCTTTCCTACACAAACCGTATTGGATGTTTTAGTTTCCTATGATTCTACGGACAAAGTTCTGATGAATCCCATTTCCCTTGCGACTCGCTCTACAAACAAGAGTTACAGTTATTTTTTTAAGCAAATAGTGAAGAGATAATGACAAAGGGATCATGGAAAGAGAAATGAACTGCTTTTAGACACCTCAAAGCAGATCATCGTCCTAAAGTGTGATACCCCTCTATGTCTTTGTTGAATCCTGCAGTATGACTTTTTGCATTATGACATCCTGCATTATTCTTGTTGAATCCTGTTTATGCATTATGACTTAATGAATGTATACCAAAATTTAAATGTAAATACCAAAAAATTTTAGTATAAATTTAAAATGCTCATTTTCAGTTTTCCTGCAAAAAAAATACGATATGAGATGATATGACATAAGATGCTTTCAAATATTATGACAGAGTTCAATTGATGGAGTGCAAAATGAAGAAATATTATTGTTTAAAATGAAGAAACAGAAGCAGAGAATTGAAATAATATTTTGAGCTAATGGCTATTGGGAATTGATTGTGATTTATTTTCTACCATAAAAATTTATTAAATTTTGATTTTCCATCTGGCTCCTGAGATGTAAAATTACATT
Source organism: Caerostris extrusa (assembly GCA_021605095.1). Classification (NCBI taxonomy): domain Eukaryota; kingdom Metazoa; phylum Arthropoda; class Arachnida; order Araneae; family Araneidae; genus Caerostris; species Caerostris extrusa. Next base: position 56,107 of record BPLR01003435.1, read on the forward strand.
ATGCGCCACTGAATTTAAACGTATGCCTTTAGGAATTTGAAGATCCATAATTATATTAGTTAGTGGAAAGCATAACAAAATGGAGCAGAAATCATTTTATCAAAGGTTAAAGCTTTTGAAGTATGTTTGAAATACGCATGGTATTGCGTAGTACAATTGTTTGTCTGAAAACTTATATATTATAAATTTTTGGATATTTTAAAATAATATTTATAGCACTTATAAAGATATTTTTTGCAAAATGATATCGGATATTGAAGATAAGTTTTCTGCCATAAATAAAACATTTGCCTTAATAAAAGAAAAAGGCTTAATTAAAAAAAAATAACCAGCAGCTGATTTATCCAAAAAAAAAAGTGGGAGTCATTTTTAAAAGCTCATGCTGGAAATTTTCGTGTTAAATTAAGTGGTTTCAGGATGACGAGATAAGTTGATTGGTTTGTCTGCCTATATTGATACTGCAGTATTTAGAGATATGAAAATTCTGAGAGTTTTTAATGCCAAATCACTGCGAGAGTTGAATTATTTTTGAAACTTCCACGTTCATTTGTGAATTATTTGTAATACTTGTAAACAATAAAATGCTCATACAGTTCCTCTCTTCAGTTTTTGAACCACCCTGTGCATATAGCAAATTGCAGGATTTATATTTTATGTTGTCGTGCATGCGTTTTGAAAGTATGCGGTGGAATTTTCCAAATATCTTGAAAGCCTTACCGCTCATTCATTTTAATTAAATTTAGTATCACGCACGATAATAATTTTTTGTTTTGCATAAACGGCTGGAATAAAGATGATATTCCAAAGACCACTTGTAAAGCCACTGTCAGAGTTGTTAACATGTTTTGATATAATAAATTAAAAACGATCTTTGTCCTGAAGGAAGTATTCTTTGTCTATTTATTAATTTCCCTATTACTGTGATTGTTTCGTATGATGTTTTTCTATGTGTTTATTAAACTCAGTAATTGCTTGGCTGGTGATTCTATAAATACTATTGAGTTTTTTCTTGGGTTGATTTTTCTCAAAATTTGGTAACAGTTGCATTTTTCATCTAAAGGTTTATTATTGAAGACCATACTTTTATTTATTTGTAAGTCTTCTGTTTTGCTTATTAGTTTATAATTTCAAAAATCTTTTGTCGTATTTTTTTAATTCCCATAACAGAATTTAATTAATTCATTTAGAATTTAATTAATATAAATCAAATTTATGTTTTTCTATCCGTATTTTGAATTTATTCGGGATCTATGCCCAAGATTTCTTTCTCTCGATTTGCTTTGATATGTTGAAGGTAAAATCTGAATATTTTTTGCCAGTGAAAACTTTGATGTCATTAGCTATTTGTTTCTCAAAAGCTGGGCTAAGGTGTCTGTGGACAGCCCTGAAATTGTAAAAACTGATTCTTCATTGAACAGAATTGACATTTTTAATTGTTAACAGCATCTAGCAGATTTTGTTAATTGTTTTATTGATTAACGACAATCTATTTTTATCGATATAAATTGTATTTAATGTTGTCGAAAGGTGCATTAGTATCTATTGAGAGAACTGAATATTTGTTTTCAGAATTAGAATAATTAATGATGTCAAAATTTTTTCAAGACATTACTAACTAATGACATCATAATTTAATACATTATTAGATGATTAAAGACATATATAATTAATTTAAATGGTGCATGATTATCTTTCTCTAAATCAATATTATTGAGATGGATGAAGTTAGTTCATTGGACAAAGTTAGTATTTTTAAAATATTTTCCTACTTAAATATTCACAGATGTTAGTAAAAATTTAATTAATGCTCCATACAATTTATTATTTTCTTTTGCCAATAGCACAGCACTTCTATCGTTAAACTTTTTTGAATGGAGAAAATAATAGGTTGTTTATTAAAGAAATTTAAAAGTACAGACTGAAAAATGATTAAAGACAATTTGAAAATTCTAGAGGAATGATATAGTAATCGAGAACTTTTCTTTGGTAAATGTTTGAATTAAACTTTTAATTTTTATTTAAATTGATTATTTGATCTATATATTTATATTTCTGAAGAATTTTCCTGATAAAGCATTTGAAGAATATTCTGTGTTATTTTAACCTTCCTTCAAGTAGATCACCAGTTTTTTTTAAATATCATTGCTGATGGAATTTCGTGTCTGTAAGTTCTTTTGAAGGGAAAATAATTTTGTGTACATAATTTTTTTTTGTGTATAGTTTTCCTAGATTTAAGTATTAACTGTTTGTAAAGTGCTCGTTTCTCGAAGAAAAAAATTTCGTTTCGAATTTCTATCTTTCCTTTTGTAAGTGTCTCCCTACAGAGCATTTAATTCTATTTTTTCTTTTACTGTTTTTGATTATCCCATCAAATAAATTTTAAACAGATGCATCTTTTAATAGCGATAGAAACATCGCCAAGAATAATTAAATGAATATTTGATATGTGTAAAAAAAAAATATCGAATGCTTTAGAAAACTATTTTATACAAATATTTCTATACTTTAGATACTTAACATGTTTTATATTAAATTAACGTTAGCTATTAGGAATGACGAAATTAAATTCAGACTACAGTAAACTTGATAAAAATCAAGAAAAAAAGTTCCTCAATTACAGAAAAGAAGTGTGACGTGTAGGAAAAATTAAGGCAAGTTTGAAAAACAAATAATTTGTCTGAAACGGGAATCGAATAAATTTGTTCTCCCTGTAAAAACGAGCCAAATGATATTCTTTTGCAGTTTTGGGAGCGGGAGATAATTTAATTTTCGTCTATACTAGAAGCTCTGAAAGTTAGAAAATGAGTAACTGAATATTTGAAACAATGCTTGAATGGAGAGTGAAAGATTACTTTTTTTTACTTAGATAGTTTTCGATTTTTCAAGCACATAACAAAATTAGTTTTTCTAACATTCTCAAGAATAAGTATCGAAATTTCCATACTCTCTTTCATCCATATTAAAATTGGTGTACATTTTTGTAGATATCCTAGTTGTATTTTGTTCATATCATTTAATATTTATAAAGACAAAAAAATCATGCACAATATCCTTTGTGAATTTTTTTTTTTTTTTTCTTATGAAATACAGTGAAGTTCTTTTGAAATTCAAATTTTGACCTCAGACTTTGAAAATCCTATTAATTAATTCAACTTTATAAATTTAAAAATCGTTAATTTTCTCTGCATCAAGTCAATTATTTTCATACATCAAAGCATCTAATTTTCTAACAAAATATAAAACATCTGTTATTTGTTAATGACACTAACAGATAGGACTGGCAAATATTGTCTAGCTAAAAGAAAATAAAGCAATTGTAATTAAAAAGCGATGAAAATTAAAATATTTGAGACTTTTAAATATTAACTGTTTTTGATCAATGTAATAATAAGTTCACGAACATCATAATAATGAATTGTTAGCATGCAATGGTAGTTCATTCAGTAGTTCAATATAAAACCATAAATTTAACAACAATCTCAATAATAAAAATTTAATAAAGTTGTGAAACTTTAATAAAGATTAAAAATAAAAGCAATAGAGGAAAGCGATGACGCTACCAAAAGTGAAGTTTAAAAAATGGTGGCCGGAGGGAAATTTTTTTATTGTCTGCGAGACATAAAAAGTTAATCACAATATGAATAATTAATCTAAATATCTAAAAGCGTAATAATTTATAATTTTCTTTATATTCATTATTATCAATAAAAAATGAATGGCACCCTCCGGTAATGATGTAATAAGTTCACGTATGTAACTTACGCTATCACATTACTTACTTTAGTTTAATCAACATTATGTTATCCCTTTATCACATAAGTAATAAGATAGTAATAAAATAAAAAAAATTTCCTTTACATAAATATTTATTAATATGAATTTTTTTGATATTTTTCGTTACATTCCACAGATAGAAATTTGGAGAACAAAAATTTAACTTCTTAGTGCTACTGTTAAAATAATGGAAATACAGATAAATAAATCTCTTCATATACAAAGGAAGAAATACGATATTTTAGTAATAAAAGAACTTTTACTCTTATTCAATCGGAATAATTTTCTAAGCATTTCAATTTATTGTTTCTCCAGTTTTCTATATAATTTCTAATTAACTATTGTAATGATTGTAAAGATGCCAATTTTTTTTTATTCTGCATAAGATTGTATGTATTTCTGAATGGAAGATTATAAAAACATATCAGCATTTGTGTGGTGTAATCAAATGTTTGAAATTATCAAGAACTACAAAGTCCGTATCTTACATAATAAACATACTAAATCTGTAGCAGGCCGGTAGCATACTAATCTGTATATGCTATGATATTTTCTGTAACTATACAATTTCGCATTACATTTACCAAACTATTTTACCCTAATGTTTATTATTTTCCATTATTCGTGTCAAAAAATTATTTACTAATCAATATTTTTACTAAATATTTATTATATATCTTTTATTAACATTTATTACTTTTTGAGGAATTTTGTTTTCCCAAATTTTTATTTTTTACTATGAACTATATTTTGCACAAAAATTAAACTAATATAAATAATAACTTTAATCATTACACGGTATTTAATTTTTTATCCAACCGAAGAATAACAAATGGGAAATATGATTGGAATAAGATATATTATATATTATAATTGTAGAGAGTTGAGCGTAGGACTAACATCCCTACAGCGTAAAAAAAAAAAAACATATCCTGTCTCGATATTTGCCAGTAGGCAGACGACCTTGGGCCACAAATTTGGTTGTTGCATTAATGAACAAGAAAATATTATATTATTTATATATATTAGAATATTATATTATATATTATTATATAATTACCTTGATATTAGACGTCACGATTGACTGGTCTGTTTGCTAATATTTAATATTTGATACGAATTTTGTAATCATTGTTCTTTGGGGAAACTACTCCGTTACTTAACAAAAATATCTGTAAATATTCACAATCATTTTTAAAATTGCATACACTTAAATATCAGAATTTAACACGTTCTAAAAGAGTATTCCATTTATTTTTACAAAAATGTGATTTAATTAGAACTAGAATTTAGAATTGTCATGTACAAAATATTTTTTTCCAATATCACTCGCACAGGACAGTTAAAATATCTCTGTAAATCTGCTCGGATGGGCTACAATATTTGGAGTATTAATTGTACTAAAATATTTTTATTAAATGGATGAATATTCCGTTAAAAATTAAAGTAAAATAAGTGACAACTTTAAAATATATTCAAATATAATTTCTTGATGTCATCTAATTTTTCTTTTTACTATACGTAGCCATTTAATCATTGCTTCAATATTATTAATTTTTTACATTACGAAAAAGGAATTATTTCGGCATTTTCATTTAATAATTGTATTGACATGCTTGCACCATTAATTAATCTTTATCACTCTGAATTATTGAAATCACTCTCACTTCTCAAAATCTTAAATGTATAGTAAAATATTAATTACTGAAATTTTGCATGAATTGATTATTTTTGCAAAATTTAACATCTTAGTGATATATTTTAATTAATAAAAATATATTTATGCAGACAAATAAATCTCTTAATATATATGTATATACAACATTTTAGTTTAAAAAAAAGAACCTTTACTCTATTTAAAACGGAATAATTTTCTATGCATTTCAAATTATTGTTACTCCAATTTTCTTTCTTCTTCTTGGTGCAATAGCCCTATGCCAACGTCATCTGCCGACTGGCCTATTCTTAAACATAAGATGTTCACTATTTACGGGGCAAGGTTGTCAGCCCTACTCCCAATTCTCTACAGTCATATTAGACCGGAACCTATTGTTTAAAGAGGATTCCAAACCGTTACAAACACCTATAGCACCGCCGGCACTTGAACCAGAAATCTATGGCTACGAACGTTAAACACTCAGTCCAATTTTATACACTATTTCTAATTTAATATAATATTGTATAATACCAATATACTATATACTTTATATTTAATAAATATTGTATATACCAAAATTGGTATATTGCTAAATACCAATTTTCTCTTCTGCGGATATTGGAAAGAATATAAAATCAGATTAGCAATTATATGACTTGTAACCAAATGTATGAAATTATCAAAGAACTGCAAGGTCCGTACCTGACTTATTAATCTGTAACATTTCGGTAGCATACTAAACCGGGTAAAAGCCTATTTAGTGGGTAAATATATGTGTAACACTTACCACACAAAATTCATTCATCTCAATTATGGGAAATACTAATTTCAGAAGCTTACTAATTAATTATTCGACCATTATGGAGCATTTTTGAAGCTATTAACTTAAGCATGGCTATTAAATAAGTAAATGTATCTTTATTTAAGATAATATTTGCCTATAAACAAACAACATTGCATGAGGTGTGTCAGTTGACTTATAAATAGCCCAATAGCCCAGCTGAGACTGAAGTAATGTGTCAAGAAATAAATTGAAACAATGTTTCGACACGTTTTATGTTTACTACCATTTCATATGAACGAAATTATGGAGGAAATCATTTTCAGAATTAATACACAATATTCAAAGATACACAAAATTAAATATTTAATCAATAAATTGACAGATCGAAAATTCTTGCGACTTGTAAACTCCCACTGATGGAACAGCATATTTAATCTAGTTGAAGCCTACATGTGAATGAATGAGAAGTCAAATACAGTGCAAATTGAAGTCGGTACACAAATATTTCCTCTTAAGAGTATGTCAAATGTTTACATGGCCATGACAAATACTCTGAGAGCGCGGAAAAATATCGCATTGATCAGTGGGATATTTAAGCACAATCGTTATTTACACAGCAGTCCAGAGAATGATACATTTCATCTTCACAATCCGTTTTCAGCATGCTGACTTTCGGTTTCCTTTAAAAGGCCGCCAAGTCGCCAAATAGGCGGGGTTTGCCTTTTGCCATTGTGTTTGCATTGTCTACTAAGAATTACAAAGAGAATGATGACGACGACTCATTTTGAATGGATTCTGCTTTAAGAAGTAAAAAGGAACGAGAAGAAAAAGCTTAACTAAACTATTTTGTTTCTTCTGGATTGTTTGTAGAATAATAAAATAAATTGATATGCGTAAAAGATAATATTGAAGTAAATAATGATTCTTTAGTCCAATTCTTATTCTTGCAGCTTGGCAAGGATATACACTCAAGAGCCAAAACATTATGACCACCCCTAACTTTTTGCAATGAACTCGCCTGGATGACGTGGAAGGCACGGATCAGGTGGAAGTGGGATTTACCTGGCATTAAGTGGTGGTATTAATTCATGCCAAGGCGGTTTGAAGCTGTGTTGCGCGCCAAAGGTGGGCCAACCTCGTTCTTGGCAGGTGATCATAATGTTTCGGCTCTTGAGTGTAGATTTAAATATGTTTGAGTGAGTTTGAGACAGTTGGCGGCCTTATTATACTGGCCAATTAAGATATATTTATTGGACTCGACACTGACCAGCTGTAACTGAGAGTGTGAAAACAACTTTTGATCCTCATCACGGACCTTGTCCAGAGTGGGGGTGTAGGAAAAATAACTGATGGATTAAGTGAGGTCAAGGGATCATCGCTATGGATGAAGTTAGTTCATTAGGACACGTCTGTAATTTAAGAAATATTTTCCTACTTAAATAAGCAGACATGTTAGTCGAACGGAATAACTGCTCGAAAGGAAAGTTTCGAAAGGAGCTCAGTTTTTAGGAAATAGCACAATCTTAAAACCTTTTTCTAAAGCATGGAGAGAATATTAAATTGATGAAAGAAATTTAAAAATACGGATGAAAAATGAATAAAGGCAATTTGTAAAATTGTATGATAAATGCTGTAATAATCAAGAACTTTCTTTGGTCAATGTTTGAAATAATCTTTTTTTAATTCAAAATATCTAAATTGATTTTCTGTGATCTATATATTTATATTTCTGATGAAGGACTTTTTTGCTGATAAATTTTTTTGAAGAACATTCAGTGTTATCTTTTTAACCTTCCTTCAAGTAGATCATCAGTTTCTTTAAATATCAGTGCTGATGTAATTTTGTCTCTGCAAGTTTTTTTGAAGGGAATAGAATTTCTGTGTAAAAAGTTTTTTTTGTGTATAGTTTTCCTGAATTTATTAACTGTTTGTAAAGTGCTCGTTTCATAGAATAAATATTTCGTTTCGAATTTCTATCTTTTGTTTTTGTAAACCTCTCTTATGGGCTTATAATTCTATTTTATTCCTTTTACTGTTTTTTCATTATCCCATCAAATAATTTTAAACAGAAGCTTCTTTAATAGCAATAGAAACATCAACAAGAAATTAAATGAATATTTGATATGTGTAAAAAAATATTTAATGCTTTCGAAAATTATATTTACATAAATATTCCTTTGTTTTGTATCCTTAACATGTTTTATATTGAATTAACATTAGCTGTTAGGAATAATGAAATTAAATTCAGAAAATGTCTCTTTCCGACTGACTACAATAAACTTAATAAAAATCAAGAAAAAAGTTTCTGAATTACAGAAAAGAAGTGTGACGTGTAGTGAAAATTAAGGCAAATAAGAAAAACAATTAATTTGTCTAAAACGTGAATCGAATGAATTTGTTCTCTCAGTAAAAAACGAGCCAAATGATATTCTCTGCAGTTTTAGGAGCGAGAGATAATTTCATTTTCGTCTGTACTGGAACCTCTGAAAGTCAGAAAGTGAGTAACTGAATATTTGAAACAATTTTTGAATGGAGAGTGAAAACTGACTTTCTTTTTCGCTGGAATAGTTTTCAATTTCTCAAGCACATAACAAAATTAGTTTCTTTTTAAACATTCTCGGAATATTATCGAAATTTCCATACTCTCTTTGAACCATATTAAAATTAATGTGCATTTTTATAGATATCCCAATTGCATTTTGTTCATATAATTTAATAGTTGTAAAGAAAGAAAATTCGAAAAATTTCAAGACTTAGCACAATATGCTTTGTTTTTGAATTTATATATCTATATTTCTTGATGATTTGAAAAGCTTTAAACATTTTTTCGTAAAACACAGTAAAGTTTCTTTGAAATTCAAATTGTGACTTCAGACTATGAAAATCGTATTAGTTAACTTACCTTTATAAATTTAAAAATCGTTAATTTTCTTTGCATTATGCAGCCTAATTTCATACATAAAGAAAACGTTTGGTTTTCTAATATGATACAGAATAATTTGTTATTTATTAATGATACTTACAGATATGACTAGCCAACCAAAAAAATAAAACAAGTGTAATTAAAAAAATAAAAATAAACTTTTAAACTTTTAACTAACTTGTTTAAAACTTTTAGATATTAACTGTTTTTGATCAATGTAATAAATTCTCTAATATCATAATAATGAATTGCTAGTATACTTCTATATGGTATTCAGTAGTTCAATATAAAATCCCAAAATGTATCAACAATTTCAATCTGTGTTTTAAAACTCTAATAAAAATTAAAAATAAAAACAATAAAGCAAAGCGATGACGCTACCAAAAGCGAAGTATCAAAATGGCGGCAGAAGTGAAAACTTTTTGTCTGCAAAACATAGAAAGTTAATCAAAATATGAATAATTAATCACAATATAAACGCATAATAATTTATAAACTATAGATTCATTATTATCAATAAAAAATTAATGCCACCCTCCGGTGACGATGTAATAAGTTCACGTAAGTAACTTACGTTATCACATTACGTTAACATTATATAACACTACGTTATTGAAATTATGTTAATTAACATTACTTTATTAACATTATTATATCAATTCATCACATAAATAATAAGATAGTAATAAAATAACAAAAAAAAATTTCATTTAGATAAATATTAATTAATATGAATTTTTTTGAAATTTTTCGTTACATTCCACAAAATAAAATTTAGAGAACAAAATTTAACTTCTTAGTGGTATATTTAAATTAATGGAAATATAGATATAAAGGAAAATATATTTCTTATATATATAAAAAGAGAAATACGATATTTTAGTTTCAAAAAGAACCTTTTACTCTTATTAAAGAGGAATAATTTTCTATGCATTTCAAATTATTGTTACGCCATTTTCCTTAATAATTTCTAATTAATTACTGTATAGATTGTAAAAATGACAATTTTTTTATTCTACATTAGAAATATTGTATATATTTCTGAATTGGAAAGATTATAAAAACATATCAGTATTAATGAGACCGGTAACCAAATGTTTAAAATTATCAAGAACCATAACGTCACTATCTTATATGGTAAACATTCTAATTTGTGTCATGCCGGTAGCATACTAATCTGTAAATGAAATGAGTTTTTCTGTAATTAAGTAATTTCACATTGCATTCAACAGAATGTTTTATTCTAATTATTATTATTTTGCATTTAACATACTTTTGCTATATAGTTAATAGATTTATTCGTGTCAAAAAAAAAGTATCTACTAACTAATCTTTTTAATAAATATTTGTGCTGGATTTTGTTTTTCCCAAATTTTTTTTCTATTATTCTTATTAACTATATTTTACTTAAAAATTAGACTACTATCTAAAATAACTTTAATCATTATTCAGTATTTTATTTTTTTTCTAACGAAAGGATAACAAATTGAAAATATGAATGGAATAATATATTGGAAAATATATATTGGAATATATGTATATTGGAATAATTTGCATTATACAGTATGACTATAGAATGTTGGGTTTGGGGACATTGACATCCCTAAAATGATTTCTGTCTAGAAATCTGCCAGCAGACAGACGGTCTTGACCATAGGGCTGTTGTGCCAATGAAAAAGAAGAAGGAGATATTATACATATATTTGAATATTATATTATATATTATTATATAATTATCTTGAGATACAACGTAACAATTGACTGGTCGACCACTTGCTAATATTTAATATTTGATACAAATTTTATAAGCATTGTTCTCTGGAAAAAACTAGTCAATGATTTAAAAAACAAAATCTCTATAAATATGCAGAATCCTTTAAAATTACATTCACTTAAGTATCAGAATTTAACTCATTCTATAAAAAAGAATGTTCCATTTCCATTTATCTTTACGGAATCCATTTATCTTCTAAGTAGAACAAATATGTCCAGATTTATGTTTTTTTTATATAATTGCTTTATTAATTTTTGAGGTGTGTGTTGTATTTTGTATACAATCATTATTCCTTAAATTGTCAATATCTTGGAGTTTTCAGTTCAGAAATGTCAAAAAATATTAAAAAAATTTTTTGCTGACAAAATGTGTATTATAAATTTTTAGAAATATATATAGAATTGTCATGTACAAAATATTTTTTTTCCAATATCACTCGCAATTGACGGTTAAATACCTTTGTAAATCTGCTCTGAAGTGTTACAATATTTGAACTATTGATAGAACTGAAATATTTTTTATTAAATTTATGAATATTCCATTAAAGATTAAAGTAAAATAAGCGAGAACTTTAAAATATATTCAAATATAATTTCTTGATGTCATCTATCTTTTTTTTGACTATACAAAGCAATTAAATCATTGCTTCAATATTATTAATTTTTAACAATTCGAAAAAAGAATTATTTCTACATTTTCATTTAATAATTGTATTGACCTGCTTATAACTTTTATTAATCGTTATCACAATAATTATTGAAATCACGCTAACTTCTCAAAAGATGTTAATTGCTGAAATTTTGGATGAACTGAATATTTTAGCAAAAATTTAACCTCTTAGTGGTATATTTAAATTAATAAAATTATAGTTTTATAGACAAATAAATATCTTAATATTTTTAAGGAGCGATGCGACATTTCAGTTTTTAAAGAACCTTTACTCTTTTAAAGTGGAATACTTTTCTACGTATTTCCAATTATTGTTATTCCAATTTTCTTTACGATTTCAAATTAATACTGTATGGATTGTAAAATACTAATTTTAACTTCTGAGGATATTGGAGGAAATATAAAAACAAATCAACTTTAGAGGATATTGGAGGAAATATAAAAACAAATCAACTTTAGAGGATATTGGAAATATAAAAACAAATCAACATTAATGTGACGCATGTTGATTAGTTTTTATGAATTGTGTCAGGGATGATACATGGCGCAGCAGCACTGAATGGACAACTGTATATGCTATGGGGCCAACTGAGCAGAAAAGAAGTAGCATAAACAATGAAAGTTTGACGGCGAGAGTTGCTGCTCTTAAGAGAAATGTTTGTTGATAGTGAAAAAAAGTATATTATTAGTTTCAAAATATAATAATTAGTAGTAGTAGATATTTGAGATGATACTCTTAACAAAATATATAAAATTATCACAGAACTATAACGTCCGGTTTTAATCCTTAACATATAGCATGACGGTAGCATACTAATCTGAATAAAAGCCTATTTAAAAATAAATATGTTTGTAACCTTTACCACAAGACAAAACTCATTCATGTTAAGTATGACAAGTACTACCTTCATGAAATGTAGCGCTTTCATTACTACTGATCATATATTGCGCATTCATGAATACGTTATTGTGAAACCATCAAACCTTACTGAGCATTTGGGGTTTCGAACATTATAGAGCATTTTTAAAGCCAGAATCTTATGCATGGCTGGTAAATAAGTAAATATATCTTTAGTTAAGATAATATATGCCTACAAACAAAAAACATGGCATCGTGTTTGTCGGTTGACTTATAAATATCATAACAATGCAACAGCGACTCAAGTAACATATCAAGAAATAAATTGAAACAAAGTTTTGACACGTTTTATGTTTACTACCATTTCATATGAACGAAATTACAGAAATCCTTTTCTGAATGACTACACAATATTCATCGATATACAAAATTAAATATTTAATCAGTAAATTGACAGATCTAAAATTCTTGCGACTTCGCTGTTTGAACAACATATTTAATCGTGTGTCTAGTTGAAGGCTACATGTGAATGAATGGGAAGTTAAAAGCAGGGCAAATTGAAGTCGGTACACAAATATTTCCTCTTAAGAGTATGTCAAATGTTTACATGGCCATGACAAATACTCTGAGAGCGCTGAAAAATTCCGCATTGATCACTGGCATATTTAAGAACAACAGTTAATTACGCTAGTAGTAACCGAGAATGGTACATTTCGCCAACACAATCCATTGTCAGCATGCTGACTTTCGGTTTCATTCAAAAGGCGGTCAACTCGCCAAATAGGCGGAGTTTGCCTTTTCCATTGTGTTTGCATTGTCTACTAAGAATCACAAAGAGAATGATGACGCTGGGACATTTTATAAGGATTCTGTTTTAAGAAATAAAAGGAACAACAAGAACAAGTTTAACTGAACTATTCTATTTATACTGGATTGTTTGTAGAATAACAGAATAAATTAAAATGCATAAAAGAAAATATCGGAGTGAATATTGATTCTTTAGTCTAATTCTTATTCTTGCAATCTTGAAAATAAAATTTACATCTGAGAAAAAGCTGATTCTCGTAAGTTGGAATGAATAAAAGGTAATTTTGGAATGAATAATTATTCGTTGGTCTAATTCTTTATCTTGCAACCTTGCAAAGATAAAGTTACATCTGAGCAACAAAACTGAATCTCATGAGTTAAAATGCGTAAAAGATAATATTGGGATGAATATTGATTCATTAACCTAATTCTTATTCCTGCAGCATTGCAAAAATAAAGTTGTTCTCAATAAATGGAAGATTTCTTTAAATGCAGATAAGACTGAAGCTGTTCTCTTCTCTATTGAAAATAAACGTAAAAAACCTGTTATTAGCTATTATGATCAACAATAATATTATCCCTTGAAATAGTCAAACTAAATATTCAGGAGTTATTTGGATCAGCATTTATCTTGGAAGCAACGTTTTCTGTACACCAAAACTAAATTTCGTATTGCATTCAGAAAACTCTACACACTTCATCTTCCCCCACCTTCTCTTCTTATAAATAGAAATTCTACCATGACCAGCAATAACAAAATTCTTCTTTATACGGCTATGCTTCGCCCTGTTCTCACGCACACTTGCCCGGTTTGGTCCTATGCAGCATTCCCGTTTCTTATGACAGAAAACCGAGAAAACTCCCAACAGGCAGTTTAACTTTAGCTGCAACAGACCTTACATATGATACCGCAAACCTCGTGGAGTCTGTTCTCTAGTGAAAAAAAATAAGTACAACAATCTTGCCAGGGAGATTCGAACTTCCTGTACGCTCTCTGAGCACCTTGCCGCTGAGCCAATAGTCGGCCACTGCCGTTATACTTAATATTAATAAAAAAAAAAGCAATTATTCTTCTATTTTTTTTTCCTTCTTTATACTTTTCTTGTCCCTTATTTTGAATTAGCCCTTCCTTAAAACGTATAGATAAGATAAAGTAAATACCTAACATTTCAGAAACAGATAAAGGAAAGTAAGACGTAAAAACACAGGATGAATATCAGTATATTCAGAAAATCAGCAATATATCAATAAAAACATGATACCTCGCAAATGGCTCTTCTATTAACAATACGTATCCTGAGGATATTATAATCCATGTTATTCCTGTCCACTAGATGACGGGATCTAAGTCAACACATAATCGATGTATTCCAATAACATGAATCGAGATTCTTGTTTCATAGCTGGTCGGAATAAATATCTCATGATGAATTGATTTACACTATGCCCGAAGGAGCCATATCTAATGGTTCTGATGTGTGATGTGATGATTTTAAAAAAGAATAAAAACAGAAATTTACTTATTTCTCTTATATCCCAACAAATGAATTCGGTAACTATATTAAAATGGATGAAACAGAGATGAGGGTGTTATCAGGTATTTCATGATAGAAACTGAATGTATTTCTGTGACTTCTATTGCTTCAGTGCATTGATTGATAAGGCTAAAACTATTTTTCGTATGTTGTCGTGGTGGTAATTTAATGGCTTGGTGAATCTCACAGTTAAGTCGACACATATCTGGCGATGTATTCCAATAACAAGAATAACCGAGATTCTTGTTTCATAGAAGCAGGTTGGAATAAATATCTCATGATGAATTACGAATTTGGAGCACACTATTCCCAAAAGAGCCACGTTTTATAAGATGATGGTTGACAAAATTGGTGTGCGTAGTTAAAATTTTAAAAATAATAAAAATAGAAACTCAACTTATTTATATTATATCCTAACAAATGAATTTAGTAACTATATCAAAACGGATGAAACAGAAATGAGGATGGTATGAGGTATTTTAGTATTAATGGAGATTGAATATATCCTTGCTGCTTCTATTGCTTCAGCGCGGCCTAATGGCCAATTGTCAAGCGTTCTGGCCTTTGGTACTTCAGGTTCGAATCCTGGAGGGGAGACATGGAAGTTTATGAGTGATTCGGAATTCACTTTAAACTGTAGGTGTCGTTCCTAATTAGCTTAAAGTGTGAATGACCAAATCTACTCCTTCAGCGCATTGGCTGATAAGGCTGGAATCCTTTTTCGTGTGTTGGCGTGGTAGGAATTTAATGGCTTGGTGAATCTCGCGGTTTAATTATCTCCCAAATTATCTGACCTTAATTAGCTAAATAATGATGTTTTAGTGATCTTGGATTGATTGTAGATATGTTTATTTTCCTGTATTTATCTACTGTTAATAAGTATACCTTACAATGTTCGGCAGCAGGGAGTTAAATATTAAAATACCATTTCTACTTCTCATATTTGGAATATCTTTCCATTATTAAATTTATCTCCTGATATTATCTCTACTTTTTTATTCATTAAACTTAACAGAAGGTTTTAATTAAATGATGAGAAAATTTATTTGAAACTATAGGATGTTCATGAAATATGGAGCTAAAATCAATGAAAACAAATCTCATATAACATTGGCTTGAAGCATCGTTGCCGTTTACTGATCTAGTGTGGTTTGGTTTGTCGCTCTACTGTCTCTTGTGCACATTTTTGTTCTTATTAGGGACTTACAGTTTAAAAGTGGATTCTGAACCACTCCCAAACACCCGTGCCACCTTCAGGATTCGAACCTGGAGCCTGTGGTACCAAAGGCCAGACCGCTAGACAATTGGCCATCAGGCCGCTTTCTGATCTAAGAACGCAGTAAAGAGATTAAAGTATTTTTGCAGTTCAGATGTCATTGTATGTAATTTTGTAATGAATACCTCAGTTTTTTCAATATTCTTATCCTAGACAATAGCTATTATGTCATCTGCTTGATATTTATGAATTAATGATGGCATTCATTAAAAACATTTATTGTTATCAAAATTAATTTTATTAGTGTCATTCATTAAAAAATTAATCTAAGACATTTTAAGGGACTAACAGCTTGAAATGATCCATCCTATTTTGTATCCATTATAATACAGGCGACGAAGGGTTCTATTTTTTTAGACAAATTATGTCTGCTTAAAAGTTTAATAATGCAGGGAGGAGAGAATTGGAGGCTATAAATTTATAGTTTAAATCCTTCAATTTTAACTATTAAAGATTTTAACTATATCTGGGGAAATGACAGCATTGAAAGATGTCTGGAAAGTACCTTAAAGTTCAATAATTATTAGTAATCTACAAGTGTTGGAAAGTAGCAGGCTAAACTTAAACAGCTAGGGAGTAGTAATTTTTGATTTATTGAGATGTTACGTTGGTTATATTTTTAAACCATAATTTATCCAATGTGTTTACTTAATTTGAAAGCCCTACTCGTGTCTCAGACCACTGGTGAGCATGAGAACTGAGGTTCAATCCGCTGGCGGCATTGTTGTAGACAAGGTGAAGGTGACTCGGTGGCGTTTGTAATGTTCAGCATCTTGCCTCGTGAGTCAGACTATTGGCAGATGTTTTGAGGTTTCTGTCAGGAGGGGACAAGTAGGGAAAATGAGGAGTA
The DNA here is from genome assembly GCA_021605095.1 of Caerostris extrusa. Lineage (NCBI taxonomy): Eukaryota > Metazoa > Arthropoda > Arachnida > Araneae > Araneidae > Caerostris > Caerostris extrusa. The sequence continues at coordinate 73,015 of BPLR01003435.1, forward strand.
ATCCCCCATCCCCAAAATTCTCCTGGAACGCTCTGCCCTCCCTTCTTCCACGAGACAAGACCTTCTACCTACGGTTGTTCCATCGCAACAGAAACTGCCCCCTTTCCGTCCATCCATGAGTAGACTACTCATGGGGTGCCCGACCCGCGCTGCCGGACCATGAGGATGAGTCACAACGATGAGATTCCTTTCACCAACGTTCTTAGTAAATCAGGAAATTAGTGGAATCTGAACCTGACTTTAGAGAAATTTCATATTAAAAATCCTTTATTTAATGTATTTGATAGAAAAAATTTGTAACAAAAAAATGAATTTAGAAACTTATGATGCTTGATCATTAGTGTGGTGAGGGTTCTTTTAGATTATCATATTATTTCGTTGACCATAGACATATAGATTCATCATATTACGTGCACGATAGATTCATCATTAAACAGAACTTATGCAAAGTAATGCTCATCCTCTTTGATATGGTTTCCAGAATTATTTGTTCTTTACCAACTTTTGAGAAAAAAAAAATCTGAGTTGCTTAGGAAATTCTTTAAGGGAATAATAGGAGGATACAATTAAAAGTTGTGCTGTTATGCATATATAAAGGCATATATATATAAATATGCGTTATATATATATATACCTCTAAAACAATCAATATATTTAATGAAAAGACTCCTTGAAGCCTAAAATATTAAGAGCACCCCTAATAACATTCTCACGACATACAAAAAATTTCGATAAAGAAGCATAATATGAAAATAAAAATGACGAATAACATTAAATAGAGTCCTAGTGATGATGAACCTGGTGGCGGTTGTCAATGAATTAATCATCGGCTCTGTTTTTCACCAGATTATTCTATCACCCATAATCCAGATAAAAAACTTGTTTTATAACTATTATTTAGCCCAAAATCCAGAATAAATTGTAATCTGCTTTTTTTTCAGCTTTTACGCAAGAAATAAAATACGTTCGATTATTTCCGTTTTCTAAATGTTCTATCTTTCCTTCCTTTTTTATGACTTCACTGCATCCACATTTTTTAGTAAATGCCTACAAAAAGGAGCTAAGGCTGCGATTCCCCTTGATCATTACACTACGCTGCAAACAGTGATACCGCCCACTTTTGAAACCAATGGTTTAACATCTCACCAGGGAATTCAGTTCAAAGATTTCAGTGGTGGTACTGCGTAAAAAAGAATCCCAAAACAGATACCAACAAATAATAAAACAAAGTCTGTTCCCATATATTCTAAAGGAACCAAAAGTTGGGGCAAACATCTCCCATCCTTTTCGTACTAGAGTTAGCTCTGTATATTAGCTTCGTTCCTTTTTTCTCTGAGCGCATTTATTTAGGAAACGTAAACAAGTTACGCAGCGATTCTGAGAATTCCGAGAAATTCCTCTTCTCGAGTCATACATTTATTTGCTTATTATGCAGATGCAAGAAATGTTATTTTGTTGACAACTCTGATCATTTTTGTATGTATAAAATAAATTGATGTAATATAGAATATATATAAAACAAAAATATAATATTTAAAATAAAAAATTACAAATAGTTCATATAAATGGATATTCTATTTTTGATCAGTTTGGAAGGAAGAAATTACAGAAAAAAAAAATTTATGAATAGAATACAAATTTCAAATATTTAGAAAAAATAAACTTGCATTTATTGTCAACTAAAAATATGAACTCTTTTGAATCGTTGTATGATAATAGACAACTATTTCCTTACGAGCCAGCAGTATATAGTACTAAAAGCCAACAATAAATTATGTTGCCAAAATTCACCAAGCTATTATCCCATATGTTAAACTGCAAAGTAAAATTTGAGGAGGTCATAAGAGCGTGATCACGTGAGGAGTATGTTTGCACCAAACTGGCTACCACGACTTGCACTCTATTATATTACTACTCTGTGGTATTAATAGCTGGCTTGCAACATTGATAGAAATTTTGGAAGGAAAATTTGAAGCAACCACCCATCGAGGGCGTAGTCCTCTTATAATTAATCATGTGTAGGTTTAGTACAAATAGAGTTCATTTAGCCTGGATATTCTGCAGGTCGTTCCATCAAGATATCTCCTGCTCAAAGCAATAACGGAAAATATAACTACACATTTGACATTTCGGGAAAATAAAATTTTCACTACCGAAAAATAGTGGATGCCCCATGAAAGAAGAATGCGATTTAAACTTCATAAGACATTTTTACTCATTTTTCAATGAAATTTGGGTCAGACATTTGATATTCACAGCATGACTGTTGTAGTTTATCATACTGCATCTGCAGCATAAATTTGAGCATGTGTTGGCACCAGAATGTCATAACGAATGTTAACAAATAGATTATTTGAGGACAGCTCAATTCAGATAACGTTTAAACTTGTTTAAAACACTAAATCTAAATCACTGGCATCTGTATTTTCAGTGATGTCTTAAATAACTTAGGGATGAATTATCGGATGATGAAGTGGAGATCTGTTGAGTTCTCATACGAAAGCTATTTCTCTGTTGGTGCAAGTGATGACCGTATGTTATTAAGAAGGTGAACGTCGGTCATAACCTGTCTGAGTCTTAGCCACACCCGCCCTACACCAAAAGTTTTGGTCTTGGAAGTAATCCCTCCATCAATTTATACAATAAACATCCATTTTCACTCTGCTAATTAACAGCAACACTCACAGTGACCAGTAAATCAGGAAGTGAGATACTGCACCTATATAAATTATTGATCGTGATTGGTCAACCAACCTCTCGTTTAGTGGACATAATATAAACGCCCACGAGATTCTTTCGCTTGACTCAACATTCTCTATATAAAACAAGCTATTCTTCTATGAAGATTTTTCTATAATTTGCATGCAGCAAATACTGTTGTGGAGCTATTGCGCGTAATGATCGTGGTTCTAGTCCATCCCTTTTCAGCTATCCTCCATTAGTTATTGTGTTGATAAGGTGGATTCTTTACATATACATATATTAGCTGAACCCGGCATACGTTGTCCTGCCAAAAAAATCATTGTAAAAAAATTACATATCGCGAATATATTCGCCATGTTCCAATATATGGGCAAACTCATTTCATGGATATCGTTTGAACGATACATAAGATGAATGCTGCAGCACTCTCTGTTGGCAAGTAACACTAAAGTGGATAGTGCGAACCTATTTGCCATACTCGAATGCACATTATTAATCATTTTCATAGCTAATGGTTGAACGGTATGGAAGTTAATAGACTACAGCACCCTCTGGTGGCGACTTACAACAAAGAGGATAGCCTAAAAACATTGTATTTTGTCAAACACACACAGAAAATTTCATCAAAATCGATTAAGTCGTTTAGGAGCAGTTCAGTGACACACGTACAGAAGAAGTAGATTGTAGCGCCACCTACCGCTGAATCTAAACCATCCAGGGACCCACTCAAGCACCCACAAATAATTTCATCAAAATCGGTTCTGCCGTTTGGGAGGAGTTCAGCGACAAACAAATATACAGAAGAATTATATATATAAAGATAGGACATGAAATACACTATTGAGGTTTTCCTACTATCAGTGGTCACATATGAAACTGAGATTGCTATACTGTTCATTTTAATTATAGTTTAACTATTGATTCGCTGGATCAAATACATAAAACCTGAAAATAAAGTTCAATAAAAAACTGTTCACAAAATCAAGTTCAAGAGATGGTATGCGGTTTTGTACAAAAACATTTAAGTTATAATTTACTTTCATATTAAACCAAAAAAAATTTACCATGGAATAACGAACTTACTTCACCACTTCCTCGCATCGGATGTTTTAAAATCTATTTCAGCAGAATTTGAAGCCATTTTTTGCAATTATATTTAAGATTAAAACGCGGAGAAAGTTTTTCAAAATGGATATTTTTTTATAAACGTATATTATAAAATTTTTTTTTTTATAAAAGTAATTTGGTTTTTCTAAAATAGTTATTTGCTTTTTTTTTAAAAGTAAACTTGATCATCTTGAGCAAAAAAAAAGGTTAATCCCTCAACAGAAAATGTTTTTTTAAGCTAATCCCCGAAACTTTTCTGTTAATAATTAATAAGGGTTTAATTTATAAGGATTTCCTACCTATTTTAATAAGGGTCTCTTTTTTTCTGAACTTTTTATTAATTTCTAAATACTAGAGGCAGTAAATACAAAACACTGAATATGAGATGCATTTTTAATTCAAAAAAAAATAACACTTTTATGTCCCATTGTGACTTTAAATGTAATTTTAATTCGACCGAGTACTGTGTGAAAGGTAAACATCCGATTTAATAGCGAAAAGGATGAATCGATTATTTGTTTGCATGTTAATCCGTTATACGAGTAGTAAATCTTGAAAGAAAAAAAATAATAATTAAAGAAATTTTTTTATCCATTTTATCCATCCCACTGTGTAATTTAAAATTTTAAGGATTATTTTTTTGTTAAAATTCCCCTCACCTTTCTCCCCTATCCCTCCGCTCTGTTTGAACCCGCCCAATCTTAACTCAATTTTCCCCACGATAGGAAAATTGACAAGCGGACCATACACAAGTGTTAAATTTCACGTTTTAGAAGATGAGAAGAATGATGAAGGAATTAACATTGAAATAAAATTATTAAATTAATTAATGAAATTAATTAATTAATTGATATATCTTAATTAATTAATTTAATATTGTAACTTTTAAATATGTGGGTATAAATTGCTTTTCATACATCTTAAGGAAATGAGCTCACACATGAATCCGTGCTTAAAACATATTTAAAAACTAATTAAGATAACCGACCACGTTAAGGCCTCCCAAATTTATAAATAATGTCTTATAACTTATCTATAATGGCTGTAACTATTAGAGAACTGTGTAATTGTACAGTGAGTGAAAATAATTGACAAGCGTGAAATTCAAGAAGCGTGCAGGATAAATGGCCGTTAATAATCAGCAAACACTCTTCGCTTATGTTAGCTACAATATCTTAAAGTCCATGCTTAAAATTCCTTTTAAATTGGAACTCACTTTAAGATAACCGACCACGTTAATAGTCAGAAAAATTAAGAAAAAAATTTTAACTAATGTTTTATAACTTATCTACATTGGCTGTAACTATTAGAGAACAGTGTAATAGTACATCAGTGTCAAGTGTGCATAAATTGAAGAAAACTGCAGGTTAAATAGCAGCTAATAAAAAAAACTGATAAAGCAACTCTACTTGATATAAATAAATTGAATTTTACTAGAATAAAAAGAAATATTTTTAGGCAAAATGGCTTAAATGAATTGAACTCCTGCATTACTAAAAAACAAGAGAAAATACTTAGATTAGTTTTGCGGAAAAACTATATATCCTATATACTATGATTATAATATATATTATATTATTGTCATGTAATGTGCTGAGCCTTTTTGCACTTTTTAAAACTCCGTTTGACCCTAAAAAAATTTATTCGGTGTTAAGAAGAGGACTTTCAATATCCAATAAAAATACCCTTTTAATCTTAATCTCTATTATTTTTAGCGTGCACAATATTTTAACTTTAAAAAGATGTTTTAAAACAGGATACTATTTCTTGCTAGTCCTGTTGAAAAAGTCATTACTCTCTTTCGAAAAACTCTTGTCCGTTTTTTCATTCATATAGGAAGCTCATTAAATGATTTAAATTAGAGATGTTTTTTAATTCTGCATAGTAATAAGAAACGGAAAAATCGATTTTTATTTTTTATTTTCCAATTTAAATTTATTCAAGATTATTCATCCAATAATTAAAAACAGGAAAGGAAGCACAATAGGTGAAAAAAAGATATGCATCAGTAAGAAATTTTATCTTCCTTCTACAATGAATATTTTTATGAACATATCTTACAAAAAAAAAGGCAATCATTAAAATATTTCAAAAGAATGATTGAAATGCAAAGGGGAAGAAAGTTTTCAAGTCACTCGTTTTCTCCGAGAAATCAGTTCATTTTTGTTGCTGTTGTGGAACAAAACCCCTCCATCAGAAATAATTAGCAGAATATTTAGAAAATGGAGACATGGTTATTTAAACGTTCTTTCCAATTATTAAAATGTGTCTTTGCCATATTTCTAAATTGTACGCTTCGAAGAAATGTTTAAATAAACGGGGTTCCAGCAACCGAGAACATTGAGTTGTCAGTATTAAGTCGGCTTAGTTCCTCGAGTAATTAAAAAATCATTAGAGAAATGATAAATGATTCATTTTGAAGATAGCGCATATTCGTTGCTTGATGCATAATTGTGAGGACCTCGCACTGCAATCGATAACTAGTTAAAGTACGGCTCAATTTTTGCTACTATATTTTTAGCTCAATATCTTTTCAATATTCCTAATTTCTCAATCAAACACTAAGAGACGATTAGTAATATAATCAAAACAACAAACATAAAAACATTTATTAAATATTTTCCAAATTAAAAATGACGTTTAGTTAAACATATTTTTCATTTAACAATTATTAAACAAAGGTATACAATACATGCATGACTTTTTATTGTACTGCAATACAATTTTTATAGCTTTTGAGTATAGAATATTTCTGTTACAGTTAGTAGAAAGCAATACAGAAACTGCTATTAAAAAAATTGAATATGCACAGATTATAAAAGGAGACTATCATCTGTAAACAGATTGTTTTCTGGTATTTTCAGGGTTTCCTCGTATATGCAATTCAAATGCCCAGTAATTCTCCATGATCCTAGTTCTCACTTATACTTTAAAAAGACAACATATATACTCTGAGCTGGTATTCTTATGCTATGGGATACGATTTCCAATACATGCGTAATTCAAGTGCACCAGCAGTAGATCTCCATGTTTTTAGTTACCACTTTCACTTTAGACAACGTATACACGCTGTACTGGTATTCCTATGGTAAGGAACAATTCCCATGAATGTGGAACTCAAATGTAGAACAGTAAGCCTCCATAATGATAGCTTTCACGCTTTAAGAAGACAACATATACATACATAATTGGTATTCATATACTAAGGATACGTTCTTATAAATACGTAACTCAAAAAGGTCCAGCAGTATGTCTCCATGATCCTAGTTCACACTTACACTTAAAGAAGACAAGCTATCTACATTGAACTGGTATTCCTATGCTGAGGGACATTCCCATATATATACTGTAGGGGAATTGCGCCACACCAGCCGTAAGTCTCCATGATCTAATTTCTCATTTACACTTAAGACAAAAATATTCCCGTTGAACTGGTATACCATGCTAAGGGACATTGCTGTACATTTGAGTTTCACACCACAGGAAGTCTCCTTGGCCTCTGTTCTCATTTACATTTATACAACGTATACTTGCTGAACTTTTATTCCTGTGCACAGGATATGATTACTCATAAATGTAGAGCAAATGATTACTTATAAATGTAGAGCAGATGATTATTTATAAATGTCAAGTAGTAAGTCACGATAATCCAAGTAATTCTCATTTAGTTTTTCATATATATACTGAACAGCTATTCTTATATTATGGAACAATTTTCCAGTAATTCAAACGTCCAGTAGTAAGTGTCCAGTAGTAAGTTTTAATGAGCCCAGAATCTCACATTTAAGCTTTCTAAAGATAACATATGACTAAAATGTAACATTATATACATGTATTTATATATGCCCATTAATGTTTTACAATTACCCCAATTTGAAGCTGATCATTACATACACATTTTTTCCGCATGCAGTTATTTTAATAAAATAACAAAATTTAATTTTTAACTTCGCATCAAAGTGAAGTGTTTAAGATATAAAAAAGATTATGCACTCATTCTAATGCGAAAATCTATAAAAAATTATTGAGTATTTGAGATAATCTACAACCGATCAATATTTATTACCACAAAAAAATAAAGTACTTTTTTATTCTTTTGTTATTCCGTATGTCTGCGAAGATAATTTATAGCAGCTGATTTTGTTCTATTTATGTTTGCTTCTCATTTAACAAATGCAATTCTTCTTAAAATAAAAATAACAATTTTTATTATTGTACGTATTTCAATCAATTTATATTTTCTAAAAGCAGTATTAAATTTTAGCCATATATATTGGTGCATGGTGTTTTTTTTTTTTTTTTACTATTGTGGTTTATTGTGGTAAAAAAATTAATTCTTATAACTTAAATTTCTTTCTTCAGCAAAAAAAAAAAAAAAAAAAAAAATGAATTTTTTTTTTTTTTAAATGATAATCTTCCAGAATGACTTTTTTTGATAAATGGTAATGCCATCTAATTATGTGCGCTTAAAATAATTAAATAGATATCTTTTATGTTAAGTATTTTTTTTCCTTTGACAACATATTCATTTTCTTCTTAAGACTTCTTTTTGAAACAAAATTAATATTTAATTAGCCCCAGCATGAATGATATTCTTCCACTAATTCGCCATTTTCAAAAACAAACATTAGTTTTTGTTCTCACTTTCTTTCAAAAAGTCATTTATAATACCATGTCTCAAAAATAAACTCACAAAAGGGTATTTAGTCATGGAAAAAAAAAAAAATTCCTACAGTGTTCACAATTAATTAAACAATAGTTAAAAAATCTCAAAAAAGAAGAAAAAATCTTAATTGCTTTAAGAGTAAGAACCTGAAAAATGATATTTTTAACAAAAAATTAATATCATATTCTTAGGACTTGAAATTTCAGTAACAAAAGGAGCTTTTTAAATATATTGTTCATAAGAAGTCGCAATGAGTTTTTATTTGAAATGTAATATTTAAAAAAAAAAGAATAATATTTAACATCATTTAATAGATTTATTTGATATCGGCTTCATGAATTAGATATTCCTGTTTTCTTTCAGTATTTTTAAACAGCAACAGCAAGCCAACTTATCCTTTATTAGATTAATAAGAATTTATAAAATTATTTTCATTACATTTTTTAGTAAAAGGAAATTTTCTCTGATTAAAAGAAGTTTAAATTAAAAAAAATAAGTTGAAAATTTTACTTAGAAGATTTTTAACTGCAGTTTATTTTATTCCATTGACTGAAAAATAAATCATTAATACCTAATCGCCACGAAAACCAGATTCAAAATATATTTTATGCTCTTTCAATAGTTACTTTTTAATAAAAAATAATAGAAGACTAAGATTAAATTATAATTAGAGTATTGTATAATCATGCTTCTTCCTACGCACTGCAAAGAGCGATCACTGTGGCGTTCAAGAGAAATGGCCAGTAGGCTTCGAGACTCTCATCAGAGAGGAAGTTCAGTTCAACCCTGCGCTTCAGCTGAGAAACGTTTAGTACAACGCAATCACGTGTTTCTGGTGAGGAACATTTAGTTTGTAATCTTTCATTCTAAAAGAAATATATTTGACGCAATCTAAGCATACGCAAACCTGAATATGTTTATTTTCGCCTTAGAAGTGGAATATTTCCACGAAACCATTATATGCATTAAATGTGTTAATTATTGTATGGATGCTGTGTTTGTGCTCGTGTAAATAAAAGCTGTGAGTTCTCAAACCGGCGTCTCAAATCTCAAACCTACCACACCCAGTTACAATCCAGTTGCACGTATAACATTCAGTCCAACATACAATACTACAGTATTTTTCTTACAGTTAACATATATGACCATAATATACTTTGATAAATCTTAAAACGAGATAATTTTAATAAATTGATGAGAAATAAAGATAAATGTAAAAAAATATTCTCTTAATAAGTCTGCTACTGTTTCGGAAACATTCCTTTTCTTATTAATAAAATGTCGACAAAGAAGTATTTTCTGAAAATAATATATATTTTTAGTTTATCCTTGGTATGCAACCCATTATTCTTGGTATGCAACCGGGCTTCCTCATAATCCTATCTTAAAACCTCCTCAAAAGACTGATTGAATTTTAAAGAACCTCTGATCACAATGAACAAAATATTTTACACGAATTTAACTTCTAGCCTCATCAAAATACGGATTGAATTTGAAAGACCCAATCACAGTGCTCATAATATTCTATGCGAAATTATCTTCTAAACTCATCAAAAGACCGATTTAATTTAAAGAATCTCCGATCATAGTAATAATAATATTTTATCTATTATATCTCAATAATATTTACGTGAATTTAACTTCTAGCCTCATCAAAATACGGATTGAATTTGAAAGACCCAATCACAGTGCTCATAATATTCTATGCGAAATTATCTTCTAAACTCATCAAAAGACCGATTTAATTTAAAGAATCTCCGATCATAGTAATAATAATATTTTATCTATTATATCTCAATAATATTTAAGTGAATTTAACTTCTAGCCTCATCAAAATACGGATTGAATTTGAAGACCCAATCACAGTGCTCATAATATTCTATGCGAAATTATTTCTAAACTCATCAAAAGACCGATTTAATTTAAAGAAACTCCGATCATAGTAATAATAATATTTTATCTATTATATCTCATTAATATTTTACTCGAATTTAACTTCTAGCCTCATCAAAATACGGATTGAATTTGAAGACCCAATCACAGTGCTCACAATATTCTATGCGAAATTATCTTCTAGACTCATCAAAAGACCGATTTAATTTAAAGAATGTCCGATCATAGTAATAATAATATTTTATCTATTATATCTCAATAATATTTTCGTGAATTTAAATTCTAGCCTCATCAAAATACGGATTGAATTTGAAGACCCAATCACAGTGCTCATAATATTCTATGCGAAATTATCTACTAAACTCATCAAAAGACCGATTTAATTTAAAGAATCTCCGATCATAGTAATAATAATATTTTATCTATTATATCTCAATAATATTTTACACGAATTTAACTTCTAGCCTCATCAAAATACGGATTGAATTTGAAGACCCAATCACAGTGCTCATAATATTCTATGCGAAATTATCTTCTAAATTCATCAAAAGACCGATTTAATTTAAAGAATCTCCGATCATAGTAATAATAATATTTTATCTATTATATCTCAATAATATTTTACACGAATTTAACTTCTAGCCTCATCAAAATACGGATTGAATTTGAAGACCCAATCACAGAGCTCATAATATTCTATGCGAAATTATCTTCATCAAAAGACCGATTTAATTTAAAGAAACTCGATCATAGTAATAATAATATTTTTACTATTATATCTCAATAATATTTTACACGAATTTAAGCAGCCTCATCAAAATGATTGATTTGGGTATCACAGTGCTCATAATATTCTATGCGAAATATTTCGAAACTCATCAAAAGACCGATTTAATTTAAAGAATCTCCGATCATAGTAATAATAATATTTTATCTATTATATCTCAATAATATTTTACGTGAATTTAACTTCTAGCCTCATCAAAATACGGATTGAATTTGAATACCCAATCACAGTGCTCATAATATTCTATGCGAAATTATCTTCTAAACTCATCAAAAGACCGATTTAATTTAAAGAATCTCCGATCATAGTAATAATAATATTTTATCTATTATATCTCAATAATATTTTTACGTGAATTTAACTTCTAGCCTCATCAAAATACGGATTGAATTTGAAGACCCAATCACAGTGCTCATAATATTCTATGCGAAATTATCTTCTAAACTCATCAAAAGACCTGATTTAATTTAAAGAATCTCCGATCATAGTAATAATAATATTTTATCTATTATATCTCATTAATATTTTACTGAATTTAACTTCTAGCCTCATCAAAATACGGATTGAATTTGAAGACCCAATCACAGTGCTCATAATATTCTATGCGAAATTATCTTCTAAACTCATCAAAAGACCGATTTAATATAAAGAATCTCCGATCATAGTAATAATAATATTTTATCTATTATATCTCATTAATATTTTACTCGAATTTAACTTCTAGCCTCATCAAAATACGGATTGAATTTGAAGACCCAATCACAGTGCTCATAATATTCTATGCGAAATTATCTTCTAAACTCATCAAAAGACCGATTTAATTTAAAGAATCTCCGATCATAGTAATAATAATATTTTATCTATTATATCTCATTAATATTTTACGTGAATTTAACTTCTAGCCTCATCAAAATACGGATTGAATTTGAAGACCCAATCACAGTGCTCTTAATATTCTATGCGAAATTATCTTCTAAACTCATCAAAAGACCTGATTTAATTTAAAGAATCTCCGATCATAGTAATAATAATATTTTATCTATTATATCTCATTAATATTTTACTGAATTTAACTTCTAGCCTCATCAAAATACGGATTGAATTTGAAGACCAATCACAGTGCTCATAATATTCTATGCGAAATTATCTTCTAAACTCATCAAAAGACCGATTTAATTTAAAGAATCTCTGATCATAGTAATAATAATATTTTATCTATTATATCTCATTAATATTTTACACGAATTTAACTTCTAGCCTCATCAAAATACGGATTGAATTTGAAGACCCAATCACAGTGCTCATAATATTCTATGCGAAATTATCTTCTAAACTCATCAAAAGACCGATTTAATTTAAAGAATCTCCGATCATAGTAATAATAATATTTTATCTATTATATCTCATTAATATTTTACGTCGAATTTAACTTCTAGCCTCATCAAAATACGGATTGAATTTGAAGACCCAATCACAGTGCTCATAATATTCTATGCGAAATTATCTTCTAAACTCATCAAAAGACCGATTTAATTTAAAGAATCTCCGATCATAGTAATAATAATATTTTATCTATTATATCTCATTAATATTTTACTCGAATTTAACTTCTAGCCTCATCAAAATACGGATTGAATTTGAAGACCCAATCACAGTGCTCATAATATTCTATGCGAAATTATCTTCTAAACTCATCAAAAGACCGATTTAATTTAAAGAATCTCCGATCATAGTAATAATAATATTTTATCTATTATATCTCATTAATATTTTAAGTGAATTTAACTTCTAGCCTCATCAAAATACGGATTGAATTTGAAGACCCAATCACAGTGCTCTTAATATTCTATGCGAAATTATCTTCTAAATTCATCAAAAGACCGATTTAATTTAAAGAATCTCCGATCATAATAATAATAATATTTTATCTATTATATCTCAATAATATTTTACACGAATTTAACTTCTAGCCTCATCAAAATACGGATTGAATTTGAAGACCCAATCACAGAGCTCATAATATTCTATGCGAAATTATCTTCTAAACTCATCAGACTTATGAGCACTGTGATTGGATATCACAGTGCTCATAATATTCTATGCGAAATTATCTTCGAAACTCATCAAAAGACCGATTTAATTTAAAGAATCTCCGATCATAGTAATAATAATATTTTATCTATTATATCTCAATAATATATTACGTGAATTTAACTTCTAGCCTCATCAAAATACGGATTGAATTTGAATACCCAATCACACAGCTCATAATATTCTATGCGAAATTATCTTCTAAACTCATCAAAAGACCGATTTAATTTAAAGAATCTCCGATCATAGTAATAATAATATTTTATCTATTATATCTCAATAATATTTTACGTGAATTTAACTTCTAGCTCATCAAAATACGGATTGAATTTGAAGACCCAATCACAGTGCTCATAATATTCTATGCGAAATTATCTTCTAAACTCATCAAAAGACCGATTTAATTTAAAGAATCTCCGATCATAGTAATAATAATATTTTATCTATTATATCTCATTAATATTTTACTCGAATTTAACTTCTAGCCTCATCAAAAATACGGATTGAATTTGAAGACCCAATCACAGTGCTCATAATATTCTATGCGAAATTATCTTCTAAACTCATCAAAAGACCGATTTAATTTAAAAAGAATCTCCGATCATAGTAATAATAATATTTTATCTATCTCATTAATATTTTACTCGAATTTAACTTCTAGCCTCATCAAAATACGGATTGAATTTGAAGACCCAATCACAGTGCTCATAATATTCTATGCGAAATTATCTTCTAAACTCATCAAAAGACCGATTTAATTTAAAGAATCTCCGATCATAGTAATAATAATATTTTATCTATTATATCTCATTAATATTTTACGTGAATTTAACTTCTAGCCTCATCAAAATACGGATTGAATTTGAAGACCCAATCACAGTGCTCTTAATATTCTATGCGAAATTATCTTCTAAACTCATCAAAAGACCGATTTAATTTAAAGAATCTCCGATCATAGTAATAATAATATTTTATCTATTATATCTCATTAATATTTTACTCGAATTTAACTTCTAGCCTCATCAAAATACGGATTGAATTTGAAGACCCAATCACAGTGCTCATAATATTCTATGCGAAATTATCTTCTAAACTCATCAAAAGACCGATTTAATTTAAAGAATCTCTGATCATAGTAATAATAATATTTTATCTATTATATCTCATTAATATTTTACTCGAATTTAACTTCTAGCCTCATCAAAATACGGATTGAATTTGAAGACCCAATCACAGTGCTCATAATATTCTATGCGAAATTATCTTCTAAACTCATCAAAAGACCGATTTAATTTAAAGAATCTCCGATCATAGTAATAATAATATTTTATCTATTATATCTCATTAATATTTTACTGAATTTAACTTCTAGCCTCATCAAAATACGGATTGAATTTGAAGACCCAATCACAATGCTCATAATATTCTATGCGAAATTATCTTCTAAACTCATCAAAAGACCGATTTAATTTAAAGAATCTCCGATCATAGTAATAATAATATTTTATCTATTATATCTCATTAATATTTTACTCGAATTTAACTTCTAGCCTCATCAAAATACGGATTGAATTTGAAGACCCAATCACAGTGCTCATAATATTCTATGCGAAATTATCTTCTAAACTCATCAAAAGACCGATTTAATTTAAAGAATCTCCGATCATAGTAATAATAATATTTTATCTATTATATCTCATTAATATTTTACTCGAATTTAACTTCTAGCCTCATCAAAATACGGATTGAATTTGAAGACCCAATCACAGTGCTCATAATATTCTATGCGAAATTATCTTCTAAACTCATCAAAAGACCGATTTAATTTAAAGAATCTCCGATCATAGTAATAATAATATTTTATCTATCTCATTAATATTTTACTCGAATTTAACTTCTAGCCTCATCAAAATACGGATTGAATTTGAAGACCCAATCACAGTGCTCATAATATTCTATGCGAAATTATCTTCTAAACTCATCAAAAGACCGATTTAATTTAAAGAATCTCCGATCATAGTAATAATAATATTTTATCTATTATATCTCATTAATATTTTACTCGAATTTAACTTCTAGCCTCATCAAAATACGGATTGAATTTGAAGACCCAATCACAGAGCTCATAATATTCTATGCGAAATTATCTTCTAAACTCATCAAAAGACCGATTTAATTTAAAGAATCTCCGATCATAGTAATAATAATATTTTATCTATTATATCTCATTAATATTTTACGTGAATTTAACTTCTAGCCTCATCAAAATACGGATTGAATTTGAAGACCCAATCACAGTGCTCATAATATTCTATGCGAAATTATCTTCTAAACTCATCAAAAGACCGATTTAATTTAAAGAATCTCCGATCATAGTAATAATAATATTTTATCTATTATATCTCATTAATATTTTACTCGAATTTAACTTCTAGCCTCATCAAAATACGGATTGAATTTGAAGACCCAATCACAGTGCTCATAATATTCTATGCGAAATTATCTTCTAAACTCATCAAAAGACCGATTTAATTTAAAGAATCTCCGATCATAGTAATAATAATATTTTTATCTATTATATCTCATTAATATTTTACTCGAATTTAACTTCTAGCCTCATCAAAATACGGATTGAATTTGAAGACCCAATCACAGTGCTCATAATATTCTATGCGAAATTATCTTCTAAACTCATCAAAAGACCTGATTTAATTTAAAGAATCTCCGATCATAGTAATAATAATATTTTATCTATTATATCTCATTAATATTTTACTCGAATTTAACTTCTAGCCTCATCAAAATACGGGATTGAATTTGAAGACCCAATCACAGTGCTCATAATATTCTATGCGAAATTATCTTCTAAACTCATCAAAAGACTGATTTAATTTAAAGAATGTCCGATCATAGTAATAATAATATTTTATCTATTATATCTCAATAATATTTTACGTGAATTTAACTTCTAGCCTCACCAAAAACCTCATTGAATTTGAAAAACATTTGATCAAAGGTCTCATACTATTTTACAGGTTTGATTTGTCGTTCCATTGTCATTTTGTGTACACTTTAGGCTAATTAGACCGGACTTACAGTTTAACGTGTATTCCGAGCCCCTCAGAAACATCCATTGCTACAGCCAGGAGTATTTTCAGGAGATTATTTTCCAGCTTCATTAAATTAAGCCTCATTAAGGAGCAACCTTTTAAGTTATAAATGAATTAATTCGTGCTTGAACTTAAACCCGTAATAACAATAAGCAGTGATGATTAAACTTGTGTTCTGAGTGTTTATTTATCATGTATATAAATTAAGGTTTAAATGGTTTAACGCTTTTGACAAACAAAACATCATAACATATAACAAAAACACGCTTTTACAGTTAATCAAAATAAAAAATAATTGTTAACATAAGAATAAAATTACTAACAAGAAAAGAATGTCGCTGTTCCAAAACGCGGTGCTCCGAGTGACATTTTTAAACTAACTCTGCATTTCGGAATGTAACTAGTGAAAAACTATAACTATTGATATCGAGCACACCACGCTTTTAGAACTGTGACATTCATTTTCTCGTCAGTAATTTTATTCTTATGTTAACAATTATTTTTTACTTTTTAGTTTGATTAACTCTAAAAGCGTCTTTTTTAGTTTTTTTAAACTATTAATTTATTTTTTACTTTTTAGTTTGATTAACTCTAAAAGCGTGTTTTTTAGCTTTTAAACTATTAATTTATTTTTACTTTTAGTTTGATTAACTAAAAGCGTGTTTTTTAGCTTTTTTAAACTATTAATTTATTTTTACTTTTAGTTTGATTAACTCTAAAAGCGTGTTTTTTTAACTATTAATTTCTTTTTTACTTTTGATTAACTCTAAAAGCATGTTTTTTTAGTGTTTTTAAACTATAATATTTAAATGAGGTTCCGGTACAGAGGACTGAACTATAGTTCTTACAATAATTTAATTGTGAGTAAAACAAAGGCTAAATGCGAATATGTCGAGCCAGACAGGATTCGAACAGGGAATCTCCTGATCTGTCGTCAGGTGCGTTATCCGTTGTGGTAGGTAGAATATAGGTACCACATCGGTTTGAATGTCTTTACTGAATACTTTCAATCTACATGGGTTAAATAACATGGGTCTTCATAAGTTAAAATAAAATCACTAATCGGGGCGATCCTAATCATGATGAGATAATAAACTTATCAAAGACCGACGACAATAAAATATTTTGATAAGCCTGCAACGTTTACATTAAATCTGATCGCATAAAGTAGAGCAAAATCGAGCCCAAAAAAAAGTCAGTTACAAACAAACATACAAGGGAAACTAATATAAAAGCGTATTAAAAAGAATCAACTGTTTTCGTTCTGAAAGATGTTTGTAAATGTTTCTTTGCAGCTTAAATAATGTTTATGAGGAGAGACAGATCTCCAGGGGAAAAGTGATGCTCCGATCAAGATGACTTTTCAAAGGCTGTGTGTTTTAATCACTCATCCTGGCGATCCTGATCACGAGGAGATAATAAACTTATCAAAATATTTTCGCTTAAAATAGGCCAAAATCGAGCCCAAAGAGTAAGTTACAAACAAACAAACTTACATACAAACCTACAAACAAACATAAAAAAAAAAAAAAAAAAACTAATAAAGCGTATTCAAAAGCCCGAAGTGCCTGAGATCCAAACGTCTGAAAAGCAATTGAAAAAATAAAATATTGTTCTAGATTCGAATTTCACATATATACTATAGATATAGTTAGTGACCTATTATGCAGTAGGCCGTTAAAGAAAGAAACTGTATGCCAAGGTTTTTGCATCATCAAAGCGAAATGGGTGCATTTTCATGCATGGGTGCATTCGCATACAAATGCTTCAGAGATGCCATCACCCTCATGAAGCATCGTCTGCTCACTGCTTCTCTGTGGCTATTAAACACATCCGACGAAGCATCCCAACCCGCAAAGGATTTTTAGAATGCACGTCCAAATGATTCAATAGAAGTGGATAGTTTATGAAAAACAGCCGCAAATCACATCCAATTATCAATCTTTTTTTGTTTTACATGCTGTAGATGGGGGACCGAATGGCGCCCTTCCAAGAAACGACGAAAAATAATTGATTTTCATATTTTTTCCCTCTTATCCGTGATTGTATATTTTTTTTTTACTTACGTAAAGTAAAGCAGAGATTCAGATATATCAGGAGCTTATGCCTTTCATGTGCCAGGCCCTGTAAATGTACGGCGAGATGCACACAAAATACATTCTCTTAAAAGGTGTATTATTGTCCATGAAATTTGGCATGGTATTTGTTTTTGAGAGGGTGGATCTGTAGCTTCTGGGACGACTTTCAATATTTCTCATGGGTTGGTTTATTTATTTATTTTTTAGCTTTCTTTCACGTGACTTTTTATATTGTCTTTTGAATTATATATATATATATATAATTTCTTCTACTTGTTCTTTTAAAATACCGTTTGAAATTTATATTTATGCATATTTTAATTTATGTGATTTTTTTTATAAACTTATTTGGAATTTACTTAATATAATTTATTAACATTTCAAATTCTGAGAAACTTAAAAAAAAAATTACCTATAAGCAAAACTGAGTTATCATAAGGGCCACTGATAGCAAGGAATCGGTAGGTCGCCTCGGTCTGTGCTGTTTTTAATATCTTAAGACCTTCTTTTATTTGATAGAGGTACTAACTTTGCTTAGATGAGACCCCTTAGAGACTTCAACATCACTATGATTTATCGCTGTGGTAAAGCATATAAAAAAAGAAATATATTGTCAAACCTCATTTTAATTTATTATTTGAAAGTCGTAGCAGCCAAAACCCTAGTCTCCTTCGATTTGGTTTGGTCATTTTGTGCACACTTTAAGCTAATTAGACCGGGACCTACTGTTTAACATATTTTCCAAAACACTAAACAACCGCCATATACCCAAAACTAACGACGGCCAGGATTCGAACCTGAAACCTGTGGTGTCAATGGCCAGAGAGTTAGCCAATTGGTCAGAGTCGGGCAGCCAGTCTATTCCGATACATCAGTGGATCTCACGTTCCACGCTCCACTTTTCACGTTACGTAAACCAATAACAACCAATCAAAAGCGACATCATGAACGACATTTAGAGGTAAATGTTCACCATTTGTGCGTCATACATCAGCAAATCAAGAGAACTCCCACTAAAATGTCTATCAATATGCAATATTTACGTACTTATCAATTTTTAATTTCCAACCTATTACTGACTTTTTGCAGTTAGTAAAAATCAATTTAACCTCATTATATTGACTATAAATAAGAATATTTAGACCATACAGCCAGTTCATATGCATATCTAATATCTGTGTAATAATCATAACTTTTTAAATTCATATTGTATGTTTTTTTTTTGGTAAATAATTTGATTGCATTGGGCCTGTTGGCCAAGTGACTAGCTTCTTGACGCCCGGTGCCACAGGCTTCGGTTTCGAGTCCCGGCGATGCCATGGATGTTTGTAGTGGTTCGGAATCCACTTTAAACCGTAGGTCCCAGTCTAATATGACTATTGGGCGTAGGGCTGACAACCCTATCCAGTAAAAAGAAAAATATCTCGTCTCGAAATCTGTCAGTAGGCTGACGCCCATCATGCGGCTGTTGCGCAAATGATCAGGATAATGGTGTTGTTGTTGTTGTTTCTTATGCCACTTGGCCGGCCACGCCCACGAGCCCATACGTACTCATGATTGAAGGGGAAGGAAGCAGCTTCTGTTGTGATGGAGCACCCACAGGTAGAAGTCGGACTTTGGCTCCGTAACGCTCTTAGAGTCATAGGAGACCGGGACCTACGGCTTGAAGTGGATTCCGAACCACTACAAACATCCATGGCACCGTCGGGATTCGAACCCGAAACCTGTGACACCGAGCACCGGAGCGCAATACACTCGACCATTCAGGCCCCAAATGTGTGAATGCCAACGGCACGCGGTGTTCCCAGGTGGTCACCCACCCAAGTACTGACTGCGCCCGATGATGCTTGACTTCGGTGATCTAACGAGAACCGGTATATTCAGCATGGTATGGCCTTTGGCTAGAATAATGGTATTCATTGCATGCATAATTTTCTTTTTTTTTTATTTGTTTCCTTTTACAAGGAGTGCATGATATTTTTCAGAAAAAAATAATCATAAATGGAGAATATATGATTATTTTTTTCTAATTAATAATAATTTTTAATATAAAGATGATTTTGAAAATATTTTAGTGGCAATATTATTTATGTAATTAAAAAGAATAATCGACATAGGTACTAATAAATCAATAGATATTAAAAAAAAACTCTATGTTTTTTTTTTTCTTTGTAAATAATTAAATTCTGTCCGACAAAGTAAAGAAAACTAATCCCTATAGCTGCAAGCAATCAGTTGGAAGAGCTACAATTTTCGGGCTTAAAATTTTTTTTTTAATTCTTTTAAAGCTTCTTCTGATTAAAAGAAAACGTTGATGCGGTTTTCATTTCCGTTACTGTCTAGACTCTTGGCATCTCGAGACCGGAAAAGTACAATTAGAAACAAGTTGTAAAAAAACACATTTAAAACTAGATCAAAACAAACATAAACATTATTTTCTTGTATTTATTTTACTACTAAATCGTTATAAAATCTTCTTCCGCAAATATGAGCGCTTAGAAAGTTTTAAAATGTTTTTATTTTCTAATATTAAATGCTGAAGGTCTTCAATAAAATTAGATCTTTAGAATTAAATCTTTATGTACGATTTGAACTAATTTAAACGATTTGAACTGGTGGTTTCAACATTTCGACATTGATTTCTGTAGTTGAGAACGTTGCAGTAGGAAATTTAACGTGTGGGAAAAGAGTAATTTTAACAGTACAAAATGCATTCAAATATTTAAAGGAAAAAAAAAGATGGTAGAAAATATTTTTACTTCAATAAATGTAGATTATAAGTTGTTGTTTATTTTCTCTTATACTTCCCTGATCATAGATTTCCCTGAACATAGATTCTTTAAGAACTTTTTATTGTACATTGATTTCTGTAGTTGAGTAACATCGCAATAGCAAAATTTAACGTGAAGTAAAGAGTAATGTTAACGGCACAAAATGCATTCTTTTTTATTTTTTTGGAAGAATATTTCAAAAAAATGTTGGAACAATATATTTTTACTGAAATATTTATGAAGAAGGTTATAAGCGTTTCAAAATTAAATCAATAGATCAAAGTAAAATAAAGAATTTGATTAAATTGTTAAAATTCAACTAAATCTGTTGTTAATTCAACTTTCTTACAGATTAATTTATGCAATTCAAGGCTTATTAAATGTCCAGGGCTTCTTATCTCAATACAGATTATATAAACGTAAAAAATGAGCAATGAAGATCGTATTTAAATACTTGTACAAAACTTTTTTTCCCTTTACACAAGTGATTTTTGTAATTTATTGCAACGCCTCTATTTAAACTATTTGTTTTGTTTTTACATAGAGACAGATATATGCAGGATGCACAAAAAAGTGTTGGAAAAATTTAAATAATCGTTATAACTATAGCTCTTTCTTTTTACATTTCTCTCTTACTCCCGTTATTCTAATTTAACTTTTCTTAACTTAAAAAAAACTTAAGCAAAATGATCTCACGAACAATTATCAGATTTGCTTAAAAAGCGCAAAACCCACAAACAAAATATTTGATTTCTACAGTCTACGCTGCTAGAAAATTTCGAAAAATAAAATTTGCATATTCCCACTTTTGGAGAATTAAAATTAACAATATGTTGAAGTGTGTTTGACCAAAAGTAATTATAATGTAAAACAAATAATTTTTTTAATTTTTAAAAATCATAGGTGTTTAAAATGTATTTTTCAGGTATCTAAAAATCTGATGAACCATAAGATAACGTCAAAGTTAAAGAGAAGAGAAAGTAATGTTTCCGTTCATGTCAATATTTGTTTACCATTTACCAGCTCACTTCAAAGTTGTGACAAAGGCATTTTAAGGTTAAAGTGAGTTGTTTACTTATAAATAATTAAATCTTAAATTTTTGTTTGAAATTTAGGGTTAAAAGACCAGGGTTAGGGTTAGGGTTAGGGGCATTCAATTTTTGGTTAGTCAAGACCAGACAAACACCAGAAGAGGTACATATCCAGTATTGAATGCTTTTTCAGTTTCTCAAGGGTAATAACGCAACAGTTGATGTCTAAAATATTTACGTTATTTATTCAAGTGAATTGGTGGTTTATAAATGTCAAAGGTAGTTTTCTAAGTTCAGATCCGATAATTTTGATCTTTCCCACTCGTATCGAAAAACACTCGTATCGAAAATCCAATAACTTTAAACAATGACTTGTTGTTACAATATAAAGGTGGAATCAAACCCGTGTCAGACAATCGACACTCAAACCCAACCTCTGTCGACTCTCCAAGAACACTTGCAGCATATTGGTGTAGTGTGCAGAGCAGGTGTTTGCGTTCCGCGTAATCTATCCGTACTAAAAAATCCTCTAATGCATGCAACTTATTACTTCGAAGACACAATACAGACGAATTTTCCAGATGAAAAGGAGTTCTCTGTGATAATCCAAAACGAAGAAGGCATTGGCTCTCTCCAAATAATCCATGTTTACAACACAAAAAAGGAATTTTGAGCTTTTAGTTGAATGTTCACGGCATCGCTCATTTTGAAGTGCTGAAACTTGGACAAACCGTGAATTCAGATCTTAACTGTTTAACAATTGGATGAAGTAAATCAATTTTAATTGAAAAGTCTTCAGCAATCGTCAACTGAAAAAGCGTTATTATGCAACACAATAATGTAAGACGAAAACTGGAAAAAATTCATGAATTGCAATAGGTGGCACTGCCTCACCCATCACATTCAGATCCGATATTTTTATCTTTCCCACTCGTATCGATCAAGATCAACAAGTTTAAACTGCACTGACGTTGTTTTTAAGGTGTGAAGTGGAAGTAAATCCATGTCAGACACTCGAGGAACTGTCAAACACTCTTATTTAACCTCGGTCTGCCATCCAAGATTATTTGCAGCTGATGATAGCAGGTGTTTGGGTTCCACTTATTACGTTCGAAGGAAAAAACAAAGATCTGATCCATCATATGCAATCCAATGCTTCAACGGCAAGGTACATAAGAGTTATTTGGTCGCATGATCACTAGAGATGAAAAATGACTTCTCTATGATAATTCAAAACGAAAAGGCAGTGGCTATCTCCGAATAAACCATGTTTACATATCCAAAAGAGAATTTTTGTGTATTTCGTTTCATTTTGAAGTGTTGAAACCTGGACCTGAATGCAGATCTAATGTTAACCATTGAATCGTATGAGCCAATTTTTAATTGAAAAGTATCTAACAATTTTCAACAGAAGAAGCGTTATTATCCAACACAATAAAGCAAGAAGAAACCTGGAAAAAAATGATGAATTGGAGTAGGTAGTGCTTCCTAACCCACTAAACTCCCGATATTGCATACTCGGATTTCCATTTATTCCGATCCAAAATTTTCTAAGTGACAAAAAGTTTGAAAACTTGGATGACATCCAAATTGCAATATTTAGGATTTTGCTGAAAAATCAATTGATTTCTACTGATTTGGCACGGAAAAATTTACACACTAGATGGTAAAAAGTTGTTGAGGGTGATTACATCATTGATTAAAAATGAAAACTCACAAATTTATTTGTTTGCATTTAATGTAAAAAACAACACAGCTTTCCAGTCCGCCTAATATTGTATCTGGAACTCTATGTTGCTTGAAATAGCTCTCGTCAATCAATATCATTTGTGAAAATAAAGGCTTTGATCTAGTTTTATTTGTTTATTGATCATGCTCTGATATTAAATGATTAAAATGTATGTTATAAAAAGAATTTGCTCGTCAAATTTCAACAGAATCTCTGAATTTCGAACTCTTGTGTGCATTATGTAATGCCATGCAAGTAATCTAATTTATTAAGGCCTGAGGGCAGAGTAGCTAGAGCTCTGGCTTCCGGCACCACAGGTTTTGGATTCGAGTATCAGAGCTGCCATGGATGTTCTAGTGGTTCGGAATACACTTTAAACCGTAGATCCATGTCTAATAGGATCGTGGAGAGTTGTGGTGTTAGTGGAACTAGTGTCCGTAGCCTATTTTCAAGCTACATGTGTCCCCTGGATAGTACTAGATGAATAACAGCATTGCAGCCCTTGCTTACGGCATAAAGATTAACTGTCTCTGTATTGTCAGCTATATTTTACTTTAAAAATCCAATAATTTTTGTACTTTGAATTTTATTTATTTATTCGTAACAATTTTTAAGAATATAATAATCAAGGTTAAATTTTATTCTTAAAAATGAAATTTGAATTACATACTTTCACTTTGAAAATTACCAGTGGAAAATTCATGATGTGCTAACATTTAATTTTAAGATATTTCTAGCTCAAAGCTTTTAAGTTCTTCACACAGAAAACTAACCAAATTATTATTTAACTCGTAAATTAAGTTAGCGTAAAAGGAAGCTTATTTAGTTTTAAGGAACTTATAAGTCTGCAAAAAAAAAAAAAAAACACCCACGTGAATTTAATTTAATATAAATTTCTATGAAAAGAATTCAAGAGTTTTTAGCATTTTTTGAGGCGTATTTTATATTTATTTTTACTGTTAATGCAAAGAATCCAGTTTCAATACAGCCCACCCGCTTTTCTTCTTTTTTTTATTCTCTCCAGATACACGCCCGAACGTCTTTGAAATGTTTGAGAGGCAAACATGAATTCAAAAGAAACAAGACGAACAGAAAGTGCTCTCGTTATTTGACTTGGATGTGCTTCGGGCTCAACCTTCAGTGTAAAAATCCAACATCCGTTTCTCAATAACTCTCGCTCTTTGGCGACTTATTTTTTGTTCGGTTTAAAATAACTTTTCTTCGATGAGAAATTTGGAAAATCGATGCGTTATTTCATGCTATGGCTTTGGAGGTTCGGTGCGATTCAATTCAATCTCAGTACTTGACTATAAAAATAGTCTCATGACGGTGAGTTCTCTACCTTACAACGAAACGCAGAAAGTCGAGATCATACAATTTTAACTCTACACTTTTTAGTGCGTCATGTATTTTTCTAACACACACATTCGGCGGCTCGAAAGAGACGTAGATGTAGCCTCATGATATGTCCAGGACCTGAAGAAGAATCGTCCATCCACAGAGGTTCGGGGAAGTTACTCCCCGTCGAGATTCTCTCTGTTTCGTACATGAAACACCTAGTCGTCTATGGTCTGGTTAGATAAAAAAATTGTTCCTGCTATGATTTCGTTCATCTTTCATGTCTAGATATTGGAGTATCTTCAATTTTTGGATAACTTCGTAACTTGCAGTTTTTTGCAACTTATTTTTCATTCGTTTTAAAACAACTTGCTTCAGTGAAAATATGGAAAGTCGATATGTTTTTGCAAGCACTTTTTTTGTAGTCTTATATAGGATTAAATTCAATTTTAGTACTTGACTATAAAAACAAGTAATATAAAAAAAAAAACTTTAAAGTTAATTCCTACTTTTTTTCCAGTATATTGCAGAAAGTTCTTTATAAATAATTTTTATTCACTTTTTTAAGTTTATCTGGCGCCATCTATTGGTAGATATAATCTAAAAAATAACTAAAATTAATTAATTAAATTTAATTACTGAATTACTATTTGAATAAACTGTATTAGCATCCAGTGTCATCCATTACAAGTTCAAAAAAATTTTTTCAATTAGAGTGGATGAATAAAAAGTATTTTATGAACGATAGAAAATTTGAACAAGATATATATACGGAGAGCGTGCGCTAATAGAAGGAATTGAATAATCTTACAACGGCGAGGACACTATGCTATGACAGAGCACTGAAGGCCGGAATCATAAAAATTTAATTCCAATCTTTTGAGTATATCATAACACATTCTGTAGCTTGAACGGCAATACATGCCATATATTTTTCCTTTAACACATTCAGTGGCTTGAACGACAATACATAAGTATATCATATAATTTTCCTTTAAAGCATTCAGTGGCTTGAATGACAAATGAGTTTATCATGCATTTTTCCTTTAACACATTCGTTGGCTTGAACAACAATATATGAGTATACATGTATTGTTTCTTAAACGCATTCAGTGTCTTGAATAACTGATAGAAGTAGGCTAGTTCCTATTCTGGATCTAAACAAAAAACTTGATCTCTTGAGGTTCAAGGAAATTAATCTCCAACGAGAATTCTCACGGGCAGGTCGATCCTACAGTAGTCGAATATAAAAGGCACCATGAAAAGCAGCAAAATTTTGACGTCACATTAATCGAATCTGCTTGCTTGGAAACCATTTATACATTGCTTGGTTTATATTTGTTCAAAGTGAATACAATTTTTAAAACTTCAATCCTATTAATCGGATAACTTCATACATTTAATTGCATTTTTTAATAGGTGTTTGGTAGTTATTCCATTCTTTGTCAATTGCATTATTTACTAAAATAATTGCATTTCAGTGCTCTTTGAATTCATTCAATGTTTTGAGATAAACAGAGCAATTTTAAACTCAACCACAAATGGAATCTTTTTATTTTAATTCCTGTACATTACGCTAATTTTTCGCAAATTAAAATGCCGTTTTAAAAGTCTTTTTTACAAAATTTATACAATCACCTGTATAAATGTTTACCTTTACGCACAATAGAAATGAGATCTGGGAATAACATAGGTTTGGTATCATTCACAAGGGAAATGGAATTATAAAATCAATGTCTATGCTGTTTCCCTTAAATCAAAGCAATAACAAAATTCTCGTTAAAAACTCGGTTTTGAAGACTCAAATTTACAATTAATATTATTTACAAATCAATACAGCTTTCTTTTTATACCTACTAGTTTCTGTTTGGATTCAAGTTGGATGACATAACAACTGCTTTTTCGTTGGTTCTTCCTGTTTGGCTTTGGCATAGGGTTCACCTCAGTCTCAATTTCTCCTCACACGGAGCAGCATGATCCTGAATGGGTCGACGTAATGTATGTGGTCTAGTTAGAAAAAAAAACTGTCAAGCTGGAAGTTTGTGTCTGCTTTGATTTATTTTCTTTTTTCTCATATTAATATCAGAGTAGCCCCACTCTTTGGACACCATCTTAACTTAGAATTTTGAATTGTCATTTTCACATAAATATTTATATATTAACATTATAAAATACAAATAAATGAAACACGAGACAGAAAAAATAACACAAAACACATTTGACGAGTCGAAATACATATCACACGAGCTTATTTCGTTACTTTCAGCATAAAGCAAACCGGCGTTTCCCTCAAATTATAAGTCTGTGATGTGCATAACCTTCGACAAACTTGTTTGCGCAGAATAAAAGTCATGTAACCATGAACCTCATTTTCACATAAATATTTATATATTAACATTATAAAATACAAATAAATGAAACACGAGACAGAAAAAATAACACAAAACACATTTGACGAGTCGAAATACATATCACACGAGCTTATTTCGTTACTTTCAGCATAAAGCAAACCGGCGTTTCCCTCAAATTATAAGTCTGTGATGTGCATAACCTTCGACAAACTTGTTTGCGCAGAATAAAAGTCATGTAACCATGAACCTCATTTTCACATAAATATTTATATATTAACATTATAAAATACAAATAAATGAAACACGAGACAGAAAAAATAACACAAAACACATTTGACGAGTCGAAATTCATATCACACGAGCTTATTTCGTTACTTTCAGCATAAAGCAAACCGGCGTTTCCCTCAAATTATAAGTCTGTGATGTGCATAACCTTCGACAAACTTGTTTGCGCAGAATAAAAGTCATGTAACCATGAACCTCATTTTCACATAAATATTTATATATTAACATTATAAAATACAAATAAATGAAACACGAGACAGAAAAAATAACACAAAACACATTTGACGAGTCGAAATACATATCACACGAGCTTATTTCGTTACTTTCAGCATAAAGCAAACCGGCGTTTCCCTCAAATTATAAGTCTGTGATGTGCATAACCTTCGACAAACTTATTTGCGCAGAATAAAAGTCATGTAACCATGAACCTCATTTTCACATAAATATTTATATATTAACATTATAAAATACAAATAAATGAAACACGAGACAGAAAAAAATAACACAAAACACATTTGACGAGTCGAAATTCATATCACACGAGCTTATTTCGTTACTTTCAGCATAAAGCAAACCGGCGTTTCCCTCAAATTATAAGTCTGTGATGTGCATAACCTTCGACAAACTTGTTTGCGCAGAATAAAAGTCATGTAACCATGAACCTCATTTTCACATAAATATTTATATATTAACATTATAAAATACAAATAAATGAAACACGAGACAGAAAAATAACACAAAACACATTTGACGAGTCGAAATACATATCACACGAGCTTATTTCGTTACTTTCAGCATAAAGCAAACCGGCGTTTCCCTCAAATTATAAGTCTGTGATGTGCATAACCTTCGACAAACTTGTTTGCGCAGAATAAAAGTCATGTAACCATGAACCTCATTTTCACATAAATATTTATATATTAACATTATAAAATACAAATAAATGAAACACGAGACAGAAAAATAACACAAAACACATTTGACGAGTCGAAATTCATATCACACGAGCTTATTTCGTTACTTTCAGCATAAAGCAAACCGGCGTTTCCCTCAAATTATAAGTCTGTGATGTGCATAACCTTCGACAAACTTGTTTGCGCAGAATAAAAGTCATGTAACCATGAACCTCATTTTCACATAAATATTTATATATTAACATTATAAAATACAAATAAATGAAACACGAGACAGAAAAAATAACACAAAACACATTTGACGAGTCGAAATACATATCACACGAGCTTATTTCGTTACTTTCAGCATAAAGCAAACCGGCGTTTCCCTCAAATTATAAGTCTGTGATGTGCATAACCTTCGACAAACTTATTTGCGCAGAAGAAAATTCATGTAACCATGAACCTCATTTTCCCATAAATATTTATATATTAACATTATAAAATGCAAATAAATGAAACACGAGACAGAAAAAATAACACAAAACACATTTGACGAGTTGAAATCCATATCACACGAGCTCATTTTGTTACTTTCAGCATAAAGCAAATCGTCCTTTCCCTCAAATTATAAGTCTGTGATGTGCATGACCTCCGACAAACTTGTTTGCGCAGAAGAAAAATCATGTAACCATGAACCTCATTGATGTAGTTTCAAGCGCTTACACTACGAAGGATAAATTTTGGATGCTCGCAAAGTGATGAACTCATAATTTGTGAGAAAAGATATTCTGCTTCAAACTAAAAGATACTAGAAAAAAATTATCAGACGGGATTGCTTCATTATCGTCAATAGGAAACAATTTATATTTGCTAATCAAATGATGAGTTCATCCCGTAGAATTGAGTTCACTTAAGGTTCGCTTGTTAGTTTGGACATGCCTATGATCGATGATTATCCTTCATTTCATTTAAACAACCACCACTATACTTTTACAACCGGCTTGCCATTGATTTGTACGTTACTGATCACTTTCACTTATACAGTCTGAGTAAAAACTTTAAGGCCAGTAGACATTTTTGAGAAAATGGAAACATTTAAACTGAGGAATTAAAATACCATTTGATTGATAATTATTGAGCTTAATTAAAAGTAAAAAAAAGTAGACAAATTAATTTGCAAATATTTTATTATTAGAAAATATTACGGAACACACAGATGAATATTTGAGCCTGAGTAAAAACTTTAAGGCCAACATAGAAAATAACATATAAGAAAAAAATTACAAATTCTTAGAAGGTTGTGTAGGAGCCATTACTTCGAATTACTTCAAATATTCTTGTTTTCATGGATGAAACGAGTTTCTGACAAATGGTGGGGTCGGTTTTATACCATTCATCTTCGATAGCAGATTTCAGCTCTGTGGTTGATGTAAAATGTCTCCCATTTGCATAAACTCTTCTTGCTAAGTCAGCCCAAAGGTTATCGATTGTGTTGAGATCAGGTGATCTAGTTGGCCATTTCACAGTTTCAACATTGTTGACTTGGAATCAATTTTTTGTGCTGTTACTCGAAGGGATCGGTGCATTGTCTTGCTGATATTTCCAATTTTCTCCAGCAAGACATTCAGCATTTGGCAAAAGATGATTTGTTAGGACATTTTGGTATCCTCGTGAATTCTTTCTACCTGAAACGAATGCAATTGAGCCCACACCATCGTAAGAAAAACAGCCCCAAGTCATGATAAACCCTCCACCTAATTAACGCTTGGAGAATATTTCTTTTTCATTTCTTATATCATGCCAGTAGAAATTCCAGCCATCTGGTCCATCCAAATTCCATTTTTTTCGTCAGAAAAAAATTATTTCTATCGATTGGTTGTCCCAGGTCATGACTTTCTGGCCAAAGTTCAAACGCTCTATTTTGTGTCTCTGCAGTAACTGAGGCTTAGTCAATTTTGCTGTATAAGTGTACCTCCCAGACCTTCTAATTGTGTTATAAATCGTTTTTTGGCAAATTTTTAAACCTGTCGTCGGAATCAGTTTCCTGGTTGAGTACTTTCCAGTAGATGCAAGTTGGCAAACTCTTCTTTCATCAAGCGAGGACAAAGCTTTAGGTCTTCCCCCAGTATTCTTTTTTACCATAATTGTCTTTCAATTTTAAAAAATTGTTGACTACAGTCTTCTTTGATCTTCCTATCTTTATCGCAATAGCACGACTACTCATTCCTGTTGAAGACAAAGCTTCGATCTGTCCTCTTTCACGATCAGTTAACTTTTTACCTTCCGCCATCTTCACAAAGATCACCAATACTTCGAAGAAACGTATGACAAATATGAAAATTGCAGCTTTGTTACAAGCTAGTAGTTGCAATGGTAATTACACGATTATATTATATCTATTTTTAAAAAATGACTGGTGGCCTTAAAGTTTTTACTCAGGCAGAAATACTAACTTTGTAAATAACCACATGTTTCTCATAATTATGTATTTACAAATTATGTTTATAGCATTTATTTCTTATCAATGAACTTTAATAATTAATATTATTTGAATCCCTTTTATTTCATTTTACATTTTCTCAAAAATTTTTACTGGCCTTAAAGTTTTTACTCAGGCTGTATATGAGATGATAGCTTGGCGAATTTTGGCAACAATCAATAGTGTTGCAGTGAAGGATTGTCCTTTATTTCCTTTTTTTTTTTTTTTAGCTGTAAATAATATTAAATTTAATTTTTCTTAAAATTTATTATTTTTATTCTATTAATAAACAAAATTATTTTTAATATGTTTCATATTTTAAGTAATGTTGCATATTATTATTGCATATTAATTCATATAATTTATCCAGTGTATTTTACTATTTCTTTATTCATGTGACGTACTTATTTATCTGCTTTTAATTGCATAATAATTATTAATAAATATATGCCTATTAATGCAAACTGTAAAATTTTTTTTTAATTTAATTATTTTAAAAAAATAAAAATAAATAAAATTAAAATTGTAAAAAATTTTAATTAAAAAAATTAATTAATCTTTAAAACCAAAAAGAAATTGAATATAAATATTTATAAAATGTATATATATTGTTATCCCTTTTAATCCCCTCAGCACAGTATTTAATGTTAATAAGAAAGAATATAAAAGGCTGCAGTTAATTTTTAACAAATAAATACTAAATGCGCGCAGGTTAAAAAAAAAAAGCGACACCTCTAGCGTGAAAAGGAGATGTTCTTCTCAACTTTCTGCTCTCTCTCTCTCTCTCTCTGTTTTTGTTCAAATTTATTATTTATGCATCGAAACTCAGTTGCACCAAGTTTTGTATTGCTGATTTTGCAGGAATCAATTTAGGTCCGCGTGATTGTAATTGGATTACTTTTTGCTGAGCAAATAAGTTCGTTACAAGTCAAGCCCATCGTTATATTATTTTATGCGGGGCATGTGCGGTTTGCTTCACGAAGAAGGCAATGAAATAAGACCGTGTGTTTGCTCTTAAATAAGCACATCTGATAAAACCTTTAAGAACACTTTCGATTTTTGCCACAAATTGGGTTTTTACTAGAAGAATGATAATTTAATAGCTTATAAGTGATGGTTAATTGTTTAATGAATTAATATAAAATATTTTTCTTACAGAGACATGTTGAAAATAATGTTTCCATAATTAATTTAACTCTGCGGATCAGATTTTAGTTTAAATTATGCATGTTTTCAAAACCATTACAATGTTTCTTGCGTCAGATTTTAGATTTCTTAACTCAAATTTCAAATTTTAAATATTCTCCGTCCCATAATACTAGTATCAAGTGAATATTTAAACGGGAATTATTGGCGAATGCAGATGAAAGTTATATAGTAGTGCCAATTCGCGAAGCCTTCCATCAAAATCAATGTTTCATCTGTCATTTGTTTGGACACATCTTTCAATTTTTAGGTTGACTTAATTATTATGAATTATAATTATTTTTTCAATTTTAATCCGCTGATTGAAATCAGTTGTTTCGTTTCGTGTTGAATATTAACCCATTGTAAAAGTAAGATGAAAAAAAAAAATTTTCAAGCAAGGATCGAGTTGCGATGTCCTGTCCTGAATCCATCCAAAAAAACCGAAAAGGTGCAATGACGTTAGCTGCAAAACAATTCAAGTACAACAGAATGATCCCATCAAGAATGTGCAAATAATTGTCAAGGTCAATCCTACGCTAATTTTGATTCTTTGATACAACTAAGCTGCGGATGTAATTGATAAGATTATGGAGAAGAAAAATTCAGCAGAAGACACATCTCTATAAGATCAGCAGCTCACGCCATTCAAGTTGTCAAATATACATGATTTCAAATTTTGAAAAAGCACCATCAAACCGTTTCTTACGGAAAAGAATAACAAAAATTGCATATAATTTTGTCTGCCAAAAGTTCTTTCTTACGAAAATTATTGATTTGATTGACTACGCTTCTTAAAAATTATTGACTTTAAGGTTTTTATCCCCATTGACATAAGCTATCTGAATACTCAAAATAAAAATTAGGAGTATTATTTTTAATTTATTGTTTAATTAAATGTAGCTTTTAGCTTCTGTAGCTAGTACAGATAACTAAAAACTTTTTGTTTCAAACCTTTGGAATTATTGAATATGTAAATGCTAATAAAGTAAATAATGTATATTACAAAATATTGCGTTGCCTGTATGTCATAAATTACACTGTATCAATCACGTTATTGTCCACAGAGACTTAGTAATAAGGACAAGAGTCAATTCTGCATGAGATAAGCAAGTATGAATATTTCATTAGTTTCGGTAACCAGACGGAAACAAGGCGGGTTTGTTTTAGAGACCTGAATAATGCATGCAATATTTTAACAAGAAAACCAATATGAACTTCTCGCTCAAAGTGCGTTTCGCTGAAATAGTTTTCTCACACTTTTCACTTCATTAACTTCATTGGTTTAATATGCAGGCTTTCTTCTTTTGATTAGATTATACGATTTGAAGAACAATTCACGTAAGTAGTGCTATGCAAAACAAGAGTTATTTGTTTCGTAGCAATTTCTTGCTCTCTGATTGTTGAATATTTTTACTCTATCATTTTCGCAACTTCTTTTATAAACCAGCATTTTTCAATCGGCAAAATCAGACAGATTTAAATACAGTAGTTTAATTGAAAAAAGGCCTGATGGACGAGTGATTAGCACTCTGGCACTCGACGCCACAGGTTTCGGGTTCGAATCTCGGCGATAGCATGGATGCTTGTAGTGGTTCAGAATCCACTTTAAACCATAGGTCCATTGTCTAATAGGACTGTAAAGCGTGGTACGTAGGGTTGGCAGCCTTACGACGTAAAAAGAAACATCTCCTGTCTCGAAATCTGTAAAGTTGGTAGATGGCCTTTGCCCACCATGGGGCAGTTTGCACCAATGAAAAGAATTGGGAAGAAATATAACTTCGGAGAAATTTTAATTGCACTAAAATAATTTTAAATTATATTAAATAAACTTTAAAATTCGTCATCATCATTATCATAATCAGTGGCGCAACAGCCCTATGGTGGCCAAAGGCCTTCTGCCTACTGGCAAATTTCGAAACGGGAGATGTTTTCTTTTTACGGGGTAGGGTTGTCAGCCTAACGCTCTATAGTCACATTAGACCAGTACCTGCGTTTTAAAGTATATTTCGAACCACTACAAACATCCATGGCACCGTCGGAACTCAAATCTGAAACTTGTGGCCCAGAGCGCCGGATCGCTGGTCACTCATCACAATCACGCCCCAAACTTTGAAATTGCTTGTAATAAATACAAAAATTGTACCCAGGAATATCTATAAAACTGTTTTTTTCGGAACTGCATTGCTCGCGTATGTCTCACTAACATCCCTAAACAATAATAGATTCGTCCGTTTGGCCTTGAAACCGGATGTTTACTTTTCTTCTGAGTAGCTGAAGGAACAGTCATTAATTCCTCGTTCTTCGATGGTTATTCTCACATTGAAATTTTAATTAGTGTGTAAAGAGACGAAAGCTTGAATAAAGCTGGCGGAGAGTAATTTTGTTTATACTTAGGAAAATGAAAACTTTTGAGATATTATGACGGAAGATTTAACAGTAAAAATCAAGCGATCAACTCCCCACTTCATCTGGAGAAAAAAAAATTATAATTTTTCAATGGCATATTTAAAAAGTACATTTACTGTAATATTTATAAAAAAAAAAAATATTTTAGTATACAATAGCAAGTATGGAAAAAGTTCGGTAGGAAGAAAATAAATGAATGTTATATAGAAAAATATGGATATAAAAATATTGTGGAAAATAAAATATCAATAACTCTCATCTAAGGAAAATAGAAATTTTTAATTCTGTTATTTTTTACTAGAAAATTTTTTTGTGCAGAATTGAAGGTTTATTATTTTAAATAACTCTTCTTTAAAATTACTAAATAAAGTAATCTTTCTTATCTAAGAATTAGCTATTATTTTCCTCCCCTTTTTCCGTTGGAAATTTTTAAGGAAAATATAATGTTTATTTGTTAAGTAAACGTAAATTTAATGCAGTAAAAAAACAATAAAAATTTCCATAGATTTTTTTTAATAGCATATTTAATGTATCCTGAATTGGCAATAGAATTTTTAATGATTAACGCCATCTGGAGACGTATAAATTTAATGTTAATCAGAAATAAGATTTATATATTAAAACATGATTAATAAAAATTCTTTTGTTAATTTGGGGCTACAAGCGAAACAAATATAATATTAAATACAAAGTAATAAGTTGGAAATTATTAAGAGATTATCAAATATTAAAATTTTTCTTGTTTTTAAAGTTTACAATTACGAGTATAAAAGAGATTTATAAAGGTTTTGCATTTTTTACGTGATTTTTTTCAATACTTCCATTTAAAAATTTAAAAAATTGATATTTGGTATCTCATATGTTTAATGTTTAAACAATAAGACTATAATTTTACTGACTATAATTTAAATATATTTTATTCTTAGCTTTTTACTGACTGATAGACTGACTATAATTTTTATAACATATCATATCCAATTAAAATAAAGATTATTAATTTTGAAAACTTAATTGTGATTGTTTTACGTTGAGCGTATGAAATATTATATCAGGTTTTTTTTCAACAAATGTCGTAATACACTTACAGGAAAACCATTGTTTCATCAGATAATTCGACCTTTTTGTTGAAACAAGTCTCTCAAATTTGACAAAAGTTTACCAGTTATTCTTATATCACATCAAATGTAGTCAAATGTAGAAAACTGAACATCAAATGGAATGTGGCATATAAGTATTAGAAAATGCCTTGGTTGACAAGGAAATGGGAAAAGGTACACTGGTAAAAGGAAATTATCATCTAATAAATATTACATTACCACATGTAATATATTATTATAGGCCTGATGGTCGAGTGTCTGACTCTCGCTGAGATATGTTTAAGTCCCAGCGGTGGCATGGATGCTTGTAGTGATTCGGAATCAGACTCAAAACGTAGGTACTGGTCTAATATGACTGTTGGGAGTAGACCTGACCAGCCTACCTCGTAAAAAGAAACCATCTCCTGTCTCGAAATCGGCCTGTAGGCAGACGGTATTGGCCCACCATGGGACCGTTTCTGCAATGAAGAAGAAGAAGACATTACTACTTTATTTTACTTTATATTAACATATTACTTACAATTTTATATTACCATGAAATGAATTATATTAAATTCTTCGTAAATAGATTTTACAATTCTGAAATATATAACTACAAATAGAAATATATTTTATGATACTTAACAAAATTTGGTATATTTACAGTCGTTAAACGAATGTGATGTAAACGTATTAATACAAAGGGCATAAAACTAGAATTTATCTTCTTAACTCAAATGTAAATAATTTTTAAGGCTTATAAAATGCTTTAAAATACATCATAATAAAATATATAGTCATCTTTTAAAAGTTTTCGTTTCTGTACCCTTCATTCGCTTTTATATTATTATTATTATTTTTTATTTTACTGTGCTTTCGGGTTACGCTTCTTCGGAGGTTAAAATTTAATGTCCCTGAGATGTATACTGAAATTTTAAACGAACACACATACATTGCATGAATAAAATTACACGCATAGAAAACAAACTTATTTCAGAACCGCTTTAAAGTACCATGTGTTCATTTGAAAACATTAAACATAAATCTGACATAACCATACGTGATACATTTATACGTGAGCAATTATAACTTTAAGTATAAAATGTTAAAGAAACATTAAACTTTTATGCATGTAATAATACTTTTTGAAAATTTTATGACAGCAAATTTAATATAGTATAATGAATTTTATTTACTAAAAATTATTAATGTTTAAATATTACACCAATAGTATTCTTCAATAGCGCAGCAGGCCCATATTGGTCAAGACCGTCTGCCTACTGGCAGATTCTGGTGCATGAGATGTTGTTGTTTTTTTTTTTAATTTTTTTATTACTTGAAGTGTTGTCAGTCCAACAATCATATTAAACCGCTTATATATTGTTTAAAGTAGACACTGGACCACTATAAGCATCCATGGCGCAGCCTGGACTTGAAACGAAAACCTGTGTCACATAACGTCAGTGCACTAGAACAGTAAACTTCTTCTTCATTGGCGCAATAACCCTATGGTGGGCCAAGGCCGTCTGCCTACTGGCAGGAAATGTTTGTCTTTTTACATGATAGGGTTATCAGCCCTACGCCCAAAGCTCTGCAGTCATATTAGACAGTAACCTACGGTTTAAAGTAGATCCCGAACCACAAAATCCAAGGTATCGCAAGGACTCGAACCCGAAACCTGTAGGACCGAGCACCAGAGACCTGGAACATTCAACGCATAATTGCATTCTTTGTGGTGTACAAAAATTTATTAAAAAATAAAGTACACAATTTGTTAAATTGTGATTATGGACTCACAAAAATTGAAAACTGACAGGAATGACATTTACCTTGACATGTTTTCAGAGAGATTTTCTTGGACCGAAACAAGACACATCACTCTTGGCTTTCAGTAATTCCATGACTTCTTCGCTTGTGATTTTATTAACGTTATTATGTATTAATATAAAAGTACTAATTTTAAACAGGCCATCTTTCAAACGGTTAATGTAATAATACTAAAAATATTCTTCTTCTAAAATAGCGCAATAACTCTCTGTGAGGCAAGGCCTTCTGCCTACTACTACTACTACTACCACAACACCACAACACATCACTGTGCCTAGAGATGAGTTGCCCCTTTACAGTTTGGGAATGATGTGCGTGAGAAGAAATCTGATTGGACTCTGTGACGCTCTACGGTTTTATGAGACCGGAATCTACGGTTTAAAGGGGATTTCGAACACACTACAAACATCCATGACAGCGACAAGATACAAACTCTGAGCATGTGGTACCGAGTGCCACAGGGCTAGACTTTCGGTCATCAGGCCCTGCCTTCTGACAACTTGCAGATTCGAAACATGAGATGTTGTGTTTCTTTTTACGGAGTAGGGCTGTCAACCCTACGCCTACAGTCATATTAGACCAGGACCTACAGTTTAAAGTGGATTCCAAACCCCTACCCACTTCCACGGCACCGCCAGGACTTGAACCCTGAGCACGTGGCAGTGAGCACCATAAGAGTGTCGGCCGTTACTCAAGTTTTGAAATTTGAAACAGCACAGCGAATACTCGAGCAGAGATTAGATTTATCCGCCGGGGAATAAGCACTGATTCGGCCATCCGTAGTCGAACGAGGCAGAGGGGAAAACATTGGAATCTCAGCAGCAACCCAGGCTTAAAAATAGTTTTAAAGCAAGTCTCTCGACTTGATTTTTCCCATGCCTCGGTAGAGAATATTCTTGTGGAACTTTAATGAAATATTGGTAATAATTGAACAAAACATAATTTATCGAATGGAAATTATTATGTATCGAATTGATTAAATTTATGAAAATTACAATTGAATATTTTTTTTTTTAAATGTAACTAAAATAAATATTGAGAACAAAAAAACGTAAACAAAACTCTTGACTTCAAAAGCAGCAATTTAATTGTTATTCTCTTATTTATGTAATTTACCGAGGCCGAAACGTCACGTTATGTTGTATGTCGATGACATTATAATATATATATATATATATATATATATGTATGTATATTGTAATTGCTCGGTCTATACTAGACCTATACCGGCTTCAAGAAGGGGGTCATTTTCAGGTTCATGTGAACACTTTAAATTTTATTTGCAAGCATTATTTTTGTATACCTAACTCTATTTACTCTGAAATGAAAGTTAAAGATGTAACTTAGATACACAATGTTACAGTTCACTCCAATGTCGGAGATTTTCAGAGTTTCTCTAGTCTACGACGAATCTAAACACTTGGCATACCTTAACTATCACATGACGTGATTAACGAAACCACCAGGAGGTCACTTTGAAAACAGGCGGAAACCCGGCCTATTCAGTCACTTCAGAGAAAAAAGAATAAAACCACACTTCGACTCTACTTGTCTCAGAAATTTCTCCGGAACTCTTTCTGTTCACCAAAAATCTCCTTTTAAAACAATGCGTCAAGAAGGAGGTGGGGGGAGTTCAGCTTCCCTACTACTATATTGGAGTAAACATTACTACTTATTGAGTAAACATTTCTCAGCTCGTGGTATATCACCATCACGATGAAACAACTAATTATTTATCAATTGGTTGATATTCAATTCGTAATTGTTTCGATCTCTGAAGATCTCACAGATATTTGCTAATTTCTTCATTATAAATGATACTGAATATCTGCTATCATGTTGTTCTCATTAGTACAAAACACTAATTGCATGTAATATAACCACCTATTATAAGGTTCGTCTGCTGCTATATTTGGGTGATGGGCTGTAATTATGTACTTCTCAAATAATATACTTCCTCTCTCCTAGGAATGTTTTTTTTATTGCTGTTATGCATTTTGTTCCTACATTAAATTTTGCATTTTATCGATAACATGTATATCGGCCCATCCGATTACATTTTTTTTTTTTTTATATAAGAAAATATATTTGATTTTTTTAAATCATATATATTAAAAATATATATAATTAAAAAATTATATATATTTCATATGTATTTTATGATGATATATTTCGTTTTTAAATAATAACCGCATAATTCAAAAAATATTCGATACAATTCTACTATATATATATTTCTTGCTAGCAATTTAAAAAAAAAATTGTGTTTTTCCAAAATATCATTCATTGCTCTTAGGATTAATTTAACCATAACACAATAATGAAACTATTTTAATTTTATTTATGATATTTATAAATAAAGTTGAACTTTATTATATTTTGGCTTTGTAATAATTGAAATTCTTGTAATGTGTGTATTTTTACATGTTTGAAGATTTATCTAATGATTATTCCAGTCTGGTAACTTTGTAAAGCAACCATTCATATTATCCATCGGTTAATGGGAAAGTATACATTTCCCTTTTATCTGAATGAATTATTTAAAAGAAATCCATTTTCAACCATAATATCCATGTTTTTAAATTACATTCATTGACTTCCGTTATTTTAATACTGGATGCGTAACAGTTGAATTAAAATTAACGTCAAATATTTCTTTATCGCAACCTATTTTAATTGAAAGCATTTTTCTTTTTATGAAAATTGTCTTAATTTAAATATTTTCTCATTTATGCTATCTTTATAATTTTGTAAAAAGGATAATGCCATTGCATAATAAACACATTATTACGTTATTACGCATTTCTCTATTTACGAAGCAAAAATTATGTCTGTCTGCGTTGATGTATAGATATCCACTTTTGTTAGAATTTAAAGTGTTTCGTTTATATATTCAAAATTATGTATTTCTTTCAATTAGACAACTTATTTTTATTTTTGTAGAATTTATTACTTACTTTAAAGCTTAAGAATTGAATGCGACAAACTAGAATTACTGGAATAATTGTAGCTAT
The DNA here is from genome assembly GCA_021605095.1 of Caerostris extrusa. NCBI lineage: Eukaryota > Metazoa > Arthropoda > Arachnida > Araneae > Araneidae > Caerostris > Caerostris extrusa. The sequence goes on from BPLR01003435.1 coordinate 113,841, forward strand.
GAATATAATTCAAATTAATGCCTTTTGAATTAGTGCGCATACTTTGAATAATTGCCTGTTTGGTTGATGTCGTTACCTATGATTTTATTAGAACTTAATCCATACAAATTTGGCCACCAACCGTAGAAACAAAAGGGCATATAAACAAATCAAAATTTTATACGGAAAAGTCCAGACATTCTTATTAAAAATGACCAAAAGGCCTTAAAAACAGTTAAAAACAAATTAAATATGCCAAGGATATAAATTTAAAAAGCAAGCTTGAAGCACCATCACATAAGTCAGTGTGATTTGGACGTGTTTTCTCTGGCCCTCCAATACAATCACCATTCTGTTGTAAGTTACAGTCCAGTCCCTAGTAAATAAACAAGCAAATGGGCCTTATTCATGTTCTCTGTCTTACATAAAACACATATATCAGAGTTCACAGAGTTATGGCCAGACGTTCGGAAGGGCAATCGTGTCCAGTTCTTCCTCTAAAATTGCCTCTTTGCGAGTTTTCCACTCTATTTTTTTCAGTCACCCCATACTTTTCTTTGGTGTTACGAAAAAGACTAATTATTTGGTTGAGTTAATCCCTATTTAATTGAATCAATGCCTTTTTAATGAATACCTATTTAGTTGAATTAATGATTATTTAATCAATACACATACTCCAGATTATGTCTATTTGGTTGAATTAATGCCTATTTTATTAATGGCTATTTGATTGAATTAATAGTTATTTAATTAATGATTTGATTGAGTTAATAGCCATTTAACTACTGCCTATTTGATTAAATTAATAGCTATTTAATTAATGATTTGATTGAATTAATAGCCATTTAATTAATGCCTATTTTAGTGAATTATTAGCTATTTAATTAATGTTTATATTAAATTATTACCTAAATTATTACCACATACTTCGAATTAATTATTTTTTTTTAAATTAATGCTTATTTAATTAATGGAGTTACTTTAAGTTAATGACTATTTGGTTTAAATTAATGATTATTCCTTACATTGGTTTCCATAAATTAAGATAACAAAATTTCAAAAAGAACTATATTTCTGAAAATAAATGTATTTTACTTAAATTGAGACAAAGCTATACAACACATTTTGAGGTGCAAAATAATGTTAAAATAAATCATCGTGCAATTACGGTATTTAGTAAAAGCTCATGTTGCCAAATTATTTGAATAGAAAAAGGTCTGTCGTTATAGTCTGCCATTCCCCAGAAATTCAATACACTACAGACAGAAATGGTATTATCTATTACGCAGCTGTTAAGAAACGAGACCCCTGTTTCCCCAAAGCTGATCTAATCCTGTCTATAACATCTCAAAAATGTTTGTTTGAGATTTGGGTTTATAATGTGCCTCGCTACTCCTTATGCTGAATTGTTTACTATTGAGTAAAGTTGTCCACAACAAGAGTCCTATGATCTGACATTGCAGTCTTGTAGTGTAGTAGTGCAGTATAATAGTGTAGTAGTATATATGTAGAATGAGATTATTACCTATTGCAGAAATATAATCTATGTAGATCTTAACAAAGATATCTGTATGCTCCCAAAGAGATACCAACTACCCACACGCATGTATCTTCATTACAGCATCTTCTATAGATGTTTGAAGGCTTACAGCTTGTCCAACTTCACTCATAATCAAGAAACGTCTGATAATGCTTCACAAGACAAACCACAGCTCATCCATAAAGAGGACAGCTCCTCCTTAATCTGCAGTCCAGTGAACTTGTTTACATGGATGACCACTTATGACACGAGAAGGGAACGCAAATGACAGCTCATCTCTTGCACTGATGAACTTCATTAAGATTTCAGCGAAACAGTAGACATTAGCATTGGTTGTCCTTACGATATTTGCATCAACGCAGCAAGATGGGCTGATGTTGAGATTATAATCTTCCCTGCTTGAACCGACGCATCTTGTGCATCTTGGCCATCCTTGGTTGAATCTTCTGGACATGTAATTTTCAATTTGAAATTCTTACTAATGTTTATAAAGATAGAAGAATTTGAATTTAATCCTTCGCCTAATTTTTGTACTTCCATACAATGTATCATTGACTGATAGAGTTTCATTGTCGAGTTATTGCGAAATAACAAGACCCATTAAAAAAATTAAAAGACACACTAAAGACCACGAAATTATACGAATGATTAAATTCAATTCCTACTATTTGTCATAAATATTATCTTACCATCTTTGGCTGAATCTTCTGGACATCTAATTTTCAATTTGAAATTCTTACTCATATTTATGACAAATAAAATGATTTAAATTTAATCTTTCGTCTAATTTTGAAGTCATTAGTGAGTTTTTAATATCGATTTTTAATGGGTCCTCTTATTTCCCAATGATTCGCCAATGCAACTCTATCAGCCAATGACACTTTGAAGTCATTGCATGGAAGTTGCTTTAACAGATTTATCATGCCTCTATCCCTTACTCTATTTCGTGTGGGGAATTAAATTAAAAAGTCACAATTTTATCTATTGCAGTTTGCTTCACGTCAACTGGTTTTTTATTTCCTAACATATTATATTACTTAATAATGCTGAAAGTTCGAATGATTCTACAAAATTGTAAAGTGGGTTAACATCATTTGGATAATTTATTTTTTAAAAGTAAAACAATGTTTTGTGTTCATAAAGTATGTTTTATTTTCAAGTATTCTGCTTAAACCCGTCGATGCAAAGTAAGAGCAGCTGTTTTCCTCAAAAATGATATCATCGCAGGGGAACACAGCAGGATGATTAACATAAAACGGTCGCGAATGGTTGAGTGGAAGGGTAGTTAACGCATTCACTCCCTCGTCCCCATTAGGGCAAAGCATTCTTGTTGATTTACGAGAAGTACTCTGCCGAATATATATTCAGCTTGTGTTTATTCTGTAGCTTGAGGGAGAAAAATAGCTTTGCTGTAAATTTATGTTTACTACCTTCTTGGGAGGACTGGAATTGCGGGAGAGATATCTATCGGTGCTTATGAAAGTAGTTTGCAGTTGCGACACCTGAGAACAACTTTTGTATTCCGGGCATTTTCTGGCATTGCGAACTAGAAATGGCCTTTCTCTATAAGGATGATTGATAAAAAATTTGTCTTTTCCATAGAATTTGAATTTATTTAAGCTACGTGTTTTGAGCCTACATATATATAGATTTTTGTTAAATACTAAAATAATTGACACCAACATCAAAAAGTCTAAAATGTGACTATTCCAAGAACGTAAGTTTTTCTTAATTAATCTTAAAAATCATAATTATAATCATAAATTACAAGAATAAATGGCTAAAACACAACAGTTACTAATGTTTTTTCTTCATATACTTATTTGATGGAAATGAAAGAGAACGTTTAGAATTGATCTTAAAAAAAGTTGTTTGTGAGCTGAAGCACATGTTGATGTGCGTATAGTCTTGTTTTCAAGTGATAGACAGGGATATGAAATGACATTTTGATATATATCATTTTTGAAATCCTTAACAGTGAAATGTATTGCAGTGACATATCATGCTTTGAATTCATCTTATCTCAAGTTTCTGTCGTAATATATACATAATTTAGCCGAAAGAAGTTCTTATAACGTATCATATAGGTAATACAGTCGATGCAGATTAGTATCTTAATGAGTTTTTACTTACTATTATTGTAATTTATTTGTTTATTTAAATCCAATGATGTGTTAATTACTCCAATTACTTTGGGAGGTCCAAACGATCTGCAGAAAATCAGATTAGATGGACATGAAATAGAAATTATTCAAATTTCACCTTACTTGGCAACCGACTGCGTTCCGACATAATAAAACCGAATTTTCAAAATAATGTTTATGGCTTTTATGTTTTTATTGTGTTTGATGTTTGTTTTGTTAAATTATATTATAAAAATATTGGTTAAAATAGGGAAAAATTTACAAAGAAGTGTATTCTTTGACTTTTACGTAATCCCTACTAACTAAAAGAATAAGTAAAAAGCATCTCCCATTCATTTTGCATAAGTGTATCCATGGGTCCATTATCATTGCATTCAACTGAAATTAGGAAACTGCTCTGATGTTTAGCTAAATTATAGCCAGTCAAGTCATTTAATACAAGAATTCAAGGGGGTACGCAAATCCATGGAGTATGTTTACATATTCTTTTGTTAGGGAAAAGTATACGGAGAATCAAAACGTACACTTGTTTGTCCATGTTTACCAAATGGCCGAAAAAAAATATATCCATGCTATATTTTAATTTTTCATTTTGTTAATGATTTATAACCTAAATTAACAATAGCACAAAAATAATTTTTCTAAAACCTTATTTAAAAATTTTAACTCTGAATTCCCGTCTGCATGTATAACATTAAAGTTTTAAATAGCATGATTGAAAAAAAAACACCTGGCGCAGTCAAGGTGATGGTTTGGTTTTTGTCGCTCTACGGTCATTTGTGCACACTTTAGGCTAATTAGATTGGCACCTCCAGTTTCATAGTATTCCATGCCTGTCAGAGTTCGAGGATGTAGCGTATGGGCAAAGGTCAGAGCGCTAACCAATTTGCGCTCAGGCACGGTGAACTCCATGAGCAGTGTGAGTACGTTGGACATGAGTTACAAACCTATCATATTTCATTAGTTACTCTATACGTTTATATAATTTATTTTTATGTTTCTTTAATTTCTCCGGTCCTTATAAAGTGTAGGTGAAACTTTTTATTTTTTGTGTTTATCAGTTTAATAACAACAATGATGCATCCTCAACTTAAAACATTTCAAATGACATTTGAATAATGGGATGGTGTTTTCAACAAATGGGACAAAAGTCAGAACAAGTCCCCACTATGTATGTAAATGGACAACAGCAAATAGTGGGGACGGAAAAGATGCGCTGTCACCATTTGGCTTTAGTAATATCGTTTAGTTACCCTGTAAGGAAAAACGACAACATTACACAGATAAGTAGATGATTTGGAGTGCCCTGAAAGTGAGTATGTTCTTATAAGTTGGAAACAAAAACAAAACTTATAAATGGAGAAGTTGATAAATTTCATTTTTCTTTTCACAAATCATACTTTTAAAAAATTATAAAAAGGCTGGGTTTTTCGGAGGGAAAAATAAAGAGTAATGTATTCTTTCTGGATTGAAATACTGTTGTTTAATATCTGTTGTAAGAATATTGCAATCTTTTACTCCCTGCATTGTGGGATTAGATTTGGCTGATCAATTATAATTAGAATTATTAAGCAGAAAACAGATACAGAAAAATCGTACACTGTTTTGTTTACGTGTTTAGGTAACTAGAGCTGTTGCCTTTAATATGAGCTATTACCATCAACCCTGTATATACTGTTTGTAAATATTGTTTGTAAATAAATGAAGATTCAATAAATGTCTGAATGGATTGATCAATACTTCTCGGACCAAGAAAGCTGCGACTAACTAAGAAAATAGAATCACCGGACGCGGGAAACAAGATAGTCGTAGTGACAAAGTTTAGCTCTATTGATTAAAAGTATTTTTACATTAAAACGTTTAATGAAATTAAACTTGAGATGATTCAATTCCGATTTTTGAACAAAATTTTAAGCTAAATTTAAACTATTGCAAGAAAATTTTAAACTCTCATAAATTAAAAAATGTGAAATCTTGATTACTGAAAGTGGGTAATACAAAAAAGATTATTACTTTCGTATTAAGTGATTAAATAGAAAAAATGTTATTCAAACGTTGTTTTTAGAAACTTTTTTGTTTGCCATATGACTTGCGGCAAACATCACATAACAAAACTAACCTTTGAAATGCCTGCAGATTTTGCAAAAACAAATTTTTATCTGAATATAGAATATGTTTTTAGGGTAAAAGTAAGATACTTCGTTTACAGTGTGCAAGTTTAATTACGTTAACATTTTTGGAAATATCTATCTAAATAGCACTTTTGAGTACTACATTTTTAAATAACTGAATCATTGTCATAAAAATAGTATTTTTGCCTTACGAATTGGTTAATATTTATATTTCTTTTTGCTCAGAAAGACCGTATACATGGCGTGCAGTAGAATTGTTCTATTGGAGATTGATCTGTCGAGCTATTTCGTCAGGAAAGTGTTTGACAAACTTCAAACCAGAAAAAACTTCCTGTGTAAAATCAGTTCCGTGTTCATAACCTGACAGTCTCCATAGGTAAGATCACCATCATAAGCTACACAGGCAGTGATTCCCAATGGCATGATTCCAAACAGCATGAACCATCGTGTCCAGTAGCTACAGCTGGGACTAGAAGGTAGATTTAGTCCCAATAGAGATGCTAGTCTCAGGGCTCGGAAAAAGATTATGAGGGTGAGGCATCCAGTTCGTGGCCTTGATGGAAGCTGTGAACCCATGTCTATCAGGCTTGTGAATGTCAGCGATGGTGTAGATTCATTGCTATAACTGGTGTTGTTTGCGGCACCGAGTCTATACTTGATGTCATCAATAGTGTAGGTATCGGTGCGCTTGGTGGCACTTAATCTATATATGCCATATCAAAAGTTATAATTAACGGAAGAACAATGAAGGGATTTAAATTCTGGCTAAATTTACGACTGAAAATTCTGTACGTAACAAGATTATTGTTCATTTTTCAATTCAATTATAATGCAAATTACTCTTATCAAGATGTATGTGCATTACTTATATCAATTTTTAATACGTATCCATTTTTAAGTTAAGAAAATAGTTTATAAACTAAAAAGCAGCAGTATTTCGTTTAAAACACCTTTCTCTTTACAAAACTGGTGCTCAAGGAAATACATTTTGATACATTTACTGAACTTAAGCTTGCAGCAAATGTATTTAATGAACTGAACTAAAAAAAGAATTTAGATTTATCTTGATATCAGTTGAGAAAATTGAAAGTCTGCTGACACATGAAATTTCGATATAAGGAACGTATATAATGGGAAGTTATGAGATTGATTTTCGGTGGATCATTTTTCTTTCATTAGAAAATGTTCTTCTACTTCGCTGAGTTCAGTGTAACGGAACATTTTGCAAAATAACACGTTAGTAAATCGAACAATGTTTCATGTCTTTAAATTATTGTACGATAGCAAGTAAAAGTTGAGAAAAAGTTGACAAAAGTTGAAAAGAATTCATCTTACAAAAACAACAAAAAATCCTGAATCGGGTTTATTAGCATGTATTAAGAATTCAAGACTTTTAATTGGCTTGAATTTCAACAGAAAATGTAACAATATTTAAGGAATAAAGAAAGGAATTAATGAAAATATTTGATTGTCCAATACAAAGTAAGGAAAATAACTTTCAAAAAATGAAAAGGATAGAATTACATATTAAATATTTTTACATATTAAAAATTCCGTATAAAAACGGAATATCGAAACATTTTTAAAAATAACACGATTTTATTCTGAAACAAATAAAAATTATGAAATTAATAACAAATTACAAGGTTGTTTCGATTACAGTAGATGCTTTCAAATACGTTTTTAAATTAAAAATTTACATTCTAATACTAATAATGAACATGACAGTAATCTCACTTAAGAAGTCTAAATTACATGATATCTGCAGTTTCTTAAAGATAAGGTATGAATAATAAATAAATTAATTAATTAATTAAATCTACACACATCTTACAATAATTAATTTTAAAATTTCAAAATACAATTTTAATTTCAAAATTAATAAGAATTGGATAATGGTTTCGTGTTAAAACTTAACTTCACTTTACTCTGCATTTTATCCCAATAGATCTACTTCGCCCTCTTTCAATTAAAAGCATGTGATTAGTAAAAATAATATTAACAATTTCAATGAGAAACAATGGCAATCAGGTAATTTCACGAATGCATTAAATTTCAAGACAGAAAATATCGTTGATGCAATGTAATTAACATTTGAAACGAAAGGTATATTTGAAAACGAAAGGCATAAGGACAGGTATATATCAGATGATTGAAAACAAATGACATAAATGCATATTCTAAAAGAAGTTATTTCTGGCATATTTGTAAATTTTATCAATTGTATACGTCTTTGTTTATGGAAGCAAAAAATTTTTATTATAGGAGTTTAATGCATCTCTTTTTACTGGAAAGATAAAAATGTTACATTGGGTAAGATACGCTTTTAGGGCGAAAATGCTACTGAAATAAAATGTGCCGAAGTGCTTTCTAAGCTAAAAAAAGTGATTTCAACCTTGAAGTTCAAGAACGCCAGAATAGCTTCACCTATTTAGATCATTACAAAAATTCCTCTAACGTAAAAACACTTCAATTCTTTGGTTAAGATAAAAAAAAATTTTCTTCCAATAACCTGAGAAGTTTTGGAAGGTCAAAATTTTCAAGTTGCCTGAAAGATGGAGAAAGGTTGTGAAAACAGTATGGCACCTATATAACTTAATCAATGAATATCAAAATTTAAATGTGCTCCTTTCCAATTTTCCTACAAAATTGGCACGAACTTTCCAGGCAACCTGATATGATATGAGATGCTTACAAATAAATATTATGACTGAGTTCAAGTCATGGAGTGCAAAATGACGAAATGTTATTGTTTAAAGTGAAGAAACAGAAGCAGATAATTGAATTAATATTTGAGAGCTAATGGCTATTGTGATGATTGATTAATGGCTTATTTTCTACCATAAAATTTATTAAATTTATGATTTTCCATCTGGGTCATGAGATGTAAATTCATGTATGCGCCACTGAATTAAATTGCCTTCAGGGAATTTGAAGATCCATAATTCTATTAGTTGACATGTAGTTGCATAATGAAATGGAGCTGAAATCATTTTCTAAAAGGTTAAAGTTTTTGAGGTATGTTTGGAATAGACCTTGGCATTGTGTAATATAATTTTTTGTCAGGAAAGAATTATATATTTATTTGAAATTTTAAATAATATTTGAATCATATATTTAAGTTACTTTTGCGAAATGAAATTGAATATTGAAGATAAGTTTCGTTTCCAGATAAAACGTTTGCCTCAACAAGGTTTGCTACAAGATCAACAGCTTGAGTACATCATCATCATCAGTGGCGCAATAGCCCTATGGTGGGCCAAGGCCGTCTGCCAGCAGGCAAATTTTGAGACAGTAGATGTTTTCTTTTTTACGTGGTAAGGTTGTCAGCCCTACGCCCAAAGCTCTACAGTCCTATTTGGAAGGGACCTACTGTTTAAAGTGGATTACAAACAACAATGGCTTTAGATTTATCCAAAAAATTCATTGGGTCATTTTTTAAAAAGCTTGTGCTAGAAACTTTCTGGTGTTAAATTAGCTTTATAGGATGATAGATAAGTTGAGTGGTTGACTGTTTATATTAATACTGTAATATTTAGCAGATATAGGAAACTCCAAGTGTTTTTTAATATCAAATCACTGCTAATTCGATAGAGTTGTTTTGAAACGTTTCTATTTATATTTGCGAATTATTTATCGTAATTGTAAACAGTAAAATGCTCATCCAGATCCATTTTTAGTTTTTGTACCCTGTGTGTACCCATTGCAGGATTATATTTTATGTGGTTATATGCTCCGATTTCGAAATCTATAGTGGAATTTACGTGGTGTATCTTGAAACCTTCTGTATTTCATCAGCAAATGCCTATAAATAAATAGTTTTTGCCCACTGAAAATTTTTGATGTCATCAGCTATTAGATTCTCAAAAGCTGGGCCACTGCAAGATCTCTGTAAGCAGCCCTGAAATTATAAACACTGGTCCTCTTTTTCAACTGAATTCACATTTTTCCAAAGTTAAGAACATCAAGCAGGTTCTGTCAATTGTTTTTATTGATTAAAGGCAATCTATTTTTATTGATATAAATTAAATTTAGCGTTGTCGAAGGATTTATTAATATCTATTGAGAGAACTGAATATCTGTTTTCATAATTAAAATGTCTATTAATTTACTCAATGCATAATTAACTAATGGCATTCTAATTTAATACATTGATGATTAAAGACATGCATAATCAATTTCATTAATACATAATTTTCCTTCTATATTGATATTGATAAAGATGAAGTTAGTTCATAAGGCACGTCAGTATTTTAAAAATATTTTCCTACTTAAATATTCAGGGATGTTAGTCAAACGAAATTATTGCTCGAAAAATTAATTATCTTTTATGGAAATAGAACAGAAATTCTATTGTTAAACATTTTTGTTAGGAATGGAGTGAATAATAGGTTAATTAATGAAATTTAAAAGTATAGATGGAAAAGGATTAAAAAACAATTTGTAATATTGTATGATCAATACTATAGTGAAGAACTTTTCTTTGGTCAATGTCTGAATTAACTCTTTTTACTTCAGAATATTTAAATTGATTTTCTCTCATCTATATATTTATATTTCTGGTTAAGAACTTCTCACTGATAAAGCTTTGAAGAACATTCAGCGTTACATTTTCAACTTTTACTTCAAGTAGATCTTCAGTTTCTTTAAATATCATTGCTGATGGAATTTTGTCACTGCAAGTTCTTTTTAAGCAAAAAATAATTTTGGCGTAAATAATTTTTTTTTTTGTCCGGTTTTCCTAGATTTAAGTATTAACTGTTTGTAAAGTGCTATTTTCTTAGAATAAATATTTCGAATAGCATTTCTTTCTTTTTGCTTTTGTAAACCTCGCCTAAAAGCTTTTAATTCTATTTTATTCTTTATTGGTTTTTTTTTACTATCCCATTAAGTAATTTCAAAACACATGCATCTTTAATAGCGATAGAAATATCGACAAGAGTAATTAAATATTTGATATTTGTAAAAAAAATATTTTATTCTTTTGAAAAATTTATATTTACACAAATATTCCTTTGCTTTAGATGCTTAATATATTTTATATTAAATTAACGTTAGTTGTTAAGAATGATGAAATTAAATCCAGAAAATGTCTCTTTCCAACTGACTACAGTAAACTTTATAAAAATCAAGAAAATATTTCGGAATTACAGAAAAGACGTGTGACATGTAGTGAAAATTAGGTAAGTAACAAAAACAAATAATTTGTCTGACACGTGAATAGAATAAATTTGTTCTCTCGGTAAAAACGAGCCAAATGATATTCTTTGCAGTTTTGAGATCGAGAGATAATCTAATTTTTGGCCTATACTTGAAGCTCTGAAAGTTAGTAAATGAGTAACTGAATATTTGAAACAATTCTTGAAAGGAGAGTGAAAGCCGACTTTATTTTTCACTGGAATAGTTTTCGATTTCTCAAGCGTTTTAACAAAAATTAGTTTCTTTTTCAACATTCTCGGAATATTATCGAAATTTCCATACTCTCTTTGAATCATATTAAAATTAATGTGCATTTTTGTAAATATCTCAATTGTATTTTGCTCATATAATTTAATAGTTATAAAGAGAAAAAATTCCACGTCTTAAAACAATATGCTTTGTTCTTAAATTTATATATCTATATTTTTTTTTGTGATTTCAAAAGCATTAAATATTTTTTTGTAGAGTACAGTAATGTTCCTTTGAAATTCAAATTTTGACTTCAGACTATGAAAGTCTCATTATTTAATTGCCCTTTATAAATTTAAAAATCGTTAATTTTCTCTGCATCAAATTTCTATCAACAGCGTATTTTCATACTTCAAAACATCTAGTTTTTTTTTTTTACATAAAACAAAACATCTACTATTTATTAATGATACAACAGATATAACTGGAAGATATTGTTCAGCTAAAGAAAATAAAACATTTGTGATTACCTAATGACAAACTAGTTTAATACATTATTACATGTATAATTAATTTAATTAATACATGATTTTCCTTCTCTATATCTTTGTTGAGAGGGATGAAGTTAGTTCATTAGGACAAGTCAGTATTTTTAAAATATTTTCCTACTTAAATATTCACAGATGTTAGTCGAATGGAATTAATGCTCAAACAATTTATTATTTTTTTATAAATAAAAATAGCACAGGTCTTCTATTGTTAAATTTTTGTAAAGAATGGAGAGAACAATAGGTTGATTAAAGAAATTTAAAAGTACAGGCGGAAAATGATTAAAAACAATTTGTAAAATTCTAAGATTTATTCTATAGTAATCAAGCACTTTTCTTTGGTAAATGTTTGAATTAAACTTTTAATTCAGAATATTTAAATTTAATTCCTTTTATCTATATATTTAGATTTCTGGTGAAGGTTTTTCTCACTGATAAAGCATTTGTAGAATGTTCTGTGTTATTTTTTTAACCTTCTTCACTTAGATCACCAGTTTCTTTAAATATCATTGCTGATGGAATTTCGTGTCTGTAAGTTCTGTTGAAGGGAAAATAATTTTTTATGTAAAGAATTTTTTTTTTTTTGTCTGGTTTTCCTGGATTTAAGCATTAATTGTTTGTCAAGTATTATTTCTTACAATAAATATTTCGATTATCATTTCTATCTTTATTTTTGTAAAGCTTTCCTTAAGATTTTTAATTCTATTTTTTATTTACTGCTTTTTCATTATCCCATCAAATAATTTTAAGCAGATGCTTCTTTAATAGAGATAGAAACATCGCCAAGAGTAATTAAATGAATATTTGATCAGTGTAAAAAAAATATTTAATGCTTTTGAAAATTATATTTACACAAATATTTCATTGTTTTAGAACCTTAGCCTGTTTTATATTAAATTAACGTTAGCTGTTAAGAATGGTGAAATTAAATTCAGAAAATGTCTCTTTTCGACTGACTACAGTAAACATAATAAAAAATCTAGAAAAAAAGTTCTTGAATTACAGAAAAGAAGTGTGACGTGTAGTGAAAATTAAGGCAAGTAAGAAAAACAAATAATTTGTCTGAAACGTGAATCGACTAAATTTGTTCTCCCAGCAAAAACGAGCCAAATGATATTCTCCGCAGTTTTGGGGAGAGAGATAATTTCATTTTCGTCCATACTGGAAGCTCTGAAAGTTAGAAAATGAGTAACGGAATATTTGAAATAATTCTTGAATGGGGAGTGAAAGCTGGCTTTTTTTTTCGCTTAGATAGTTTTCGATTTCTGAAGCACATAAAAAAATTAGTTTTTTTTCAACATTCTCACAATATTATCGAAATTTCCATACTCTCTTTCATAAATATTAAAATTAGTGTACATTTTTGTAGATATCCCAATTGTATTTCATTCATATAATTTAATACTTATGAAGAGAAAAAAAATTTCCTGTCTTAGCACAATATGCTTTGTTCTCGAATTTATATATCTATATTTTTTGTAATTTCAAAAGCATTAAACATTTTTTTTTTTTCAAAGTACAGTAAAGTTTCTTTGAAATTCAAATTTTGACTTCTGACTGGCTGTGAAAATCTTATTAGTTAATTCACCTTTACAAATTTAAAAATCGCTAGTTTTCTCTGCATAAAATAGAGAAAATTATTTTCATACATCAAGGCATCTAATTTTCTAACATAATACAAAATACTCTGTTTTTTATTAATGATACTAACAGTTATGACTGGAAGATATTATCCAGCTAAATAAAATAAAGCAATTGTAATTAAAAGCGATAAAAACTAAAATATTACAGACTTTTTAAATATTAACTGTTTTTGATCAATGTAAAAGTTCACAAACATAATAATAATGAATTGTTAGTATACTTCTATATGATACTCAGTAGTTAAAATAAAACATAAATTTATATAAAAATTTTAATTTAAATTTATATTTTTTATATTTCATATAAAACCATAAATTTAACAACAATCTTAATGTCGGCAGGAGTGAAATTTTTTTTGTCTGTAAAACATAAAAAGTTAATCACAATATGAATAATTAATCACAATATAAACACATAAGTAATTTATAATTTCACTTTATATTCATTATTATCAATAAAATTGAATTCCACCTTCCGGTGATGAAATAATAAATTCACGTAAGTAACTTACGTTATCACACAACGTTAACATTATATAGCACTACGTTATTGAAATTATTTTAATTAACATTACTTTATTAACATTATGTTATCACTTTATCACATAAGTAATAAGATAGTAATAAAAAAAACAAAAACTTGCATTTACTTAAATATTAATTAATATGAATTTTATGAAATTTTTTCGTTACATTCCACAAAAGGAAAGTTAGAGAACAAAAGAATTTTCGAACTTTTTTCGTTATATTCCAAAATTTAATTTCTTAGTGCTATATTTAAATTAATGGAAATGCAGATATGGAGAAAAATAAATCTCTTAATATACGTAGAAAAATGCGACATTTTAGTTTTAAGAGCACCTTTACTCTTATTAAAGCGGAATAATTTTCTACGCATTTCAAATTATTGTTTCTCCAATTTTCTTTAAAATTTCTATTTAACTGCTGTATGGATTGTAAAAGTGACAATTTTTTGTTCTGCATTAGATTGCATTAGATAGATAGATATTTCTGAGTTGGAAAGATTATAAAGGCATATAGTATTAATAGTAACCAAATGTTTTTAAATTATCAAGAACCAAAATGTCCGTATCTTACATACGAAACATACTAATTTGTAGCATGTCGGCAGCATACTAATATATACAAGCAATGAATTTTTCTGCAATCTCGCTTTGGATTTAACAGACTGTCTTACTCTTATTATTATTATTTTCATTAAACTCACTTTTGCTATAGTATAGTTAATAGATTTATACATGTCAAAAAGTATTTACTAGCCTATTCTTTTAATGAATATTTTTGCTGAATTTTTGTTTTGCTAAATTTTGATATTTTTACTATGAGGTATATTTTGCTCAAAAATTAAACTAATATCAATAATAACTTTAATCATTATTCTACAGAGTTTTATTTTATTTTTTGAAAAGATAACTGATTGGATACATAATAGAAATTCTTAATGTCATCATCTATAAGGTTCCCTAAACTGGGTCGCTGCAGGATTTCTGGAAAAACCCTGAAATTGAAAAAAATTATTCTTGATTCTTCTGAATTGACATTTTTCCCACTGCTAAGCATGTTTTGTTAATTTTTTTAGTGATTAAAGGTGCTGCCTGAATGGCCGAGTGGCTAGTGCTCTGGCGCTCTGTACCACAGTCGAGTAACCGGTGACGCCATGGATGTTTATAGTGGTTCCAAATCCACTTTAAACAGTAGGTTCCGGTAGGACTCATATGACTGTAAAACGTCCCGGTGCCCAATCAGACTTCACACTCACATCATTGTCAAACTGTAAATGGGCAACTCAGCTCTAGACACAGTGATGTGGTGTAGTATTGATTAAAGGCAATCTCTTTTTATTGGCATAAATTATATTTAGCGTTGTCGAAGGTGTCATTAGTATCTATTGAGAAAACTGAATATTTGCTTTCATAATTTGAATAATTAATAATGTCCATAATTTCCTTAATACGCGCTTAATTAATTACAGCTTAATTTAATGCATTTGTTACGTGATTAAAACTATGCATAATTAATATAATTACTACGTGATTTCCTTCTGTAAATCCATATCGAGATGGACGAAGTTAGTTCATTAGGACAAGTGTGTATTTTAAGAAATATTTTCCTAAATAAATATGCACAGATGTTACTGAACTGGTA
Organism: Caerostris extrusa; assembly: GCA_021605095.1. Classification (NCBI taxonomy): domain Eukaryota; kingdom Metazoa; phylum Arthropoda; class Arachnida; order Araneae; family Araneidae; genus Caerostris; species Caerostris extrusa. Next base: position 129,381 of record BPLR01003435.1, read on the forward strand.
TTAATGTTTGAAAAATCATTATCTTTCTTGGGGAAATAGCACAGAAATTCTATTGTTAAACTTTTTGTAAGGCATGAAATTTTCTCTTTATAAGTATTAAATGATATGAACGAAATACAATTGGGATATCTACAAAAATGTACATTAATTTTAATATGGATCAAAGAGAGTATGGAAATTTCGATAATATTCTGAGAATGTTGAAAACAACTAATTTTGTTATGTGCTTGAGAAATCGAAAAAAATCGTCGACTCCATTCAAGAACAAATATTTTTAAAAGACAATGTTTGACAATTTGTAAAATTCTAGAATTAATTCTATAGTAATGATGGACTTTTCTTTGGTCAATGTTTGAATTAACTTTTGTTTTTTTTTACTTTCGAATATTTAAATTGATTTCCTATTTATTTATATTTCTGGTGAAGGTCTTTCTTGCTGATAAAGGTTTTGAAGAACATTCTGTGTTATCTTTTTAACCTTTCCTTCAAGTAGATCATAAGTTTCTTTTTAAATACCATTCCTGGTAGAGTTTTGTCTCTGTAGGTTCTTTTAAAGGGAAAATAAGTTTTGGGTAAAGAAATTTTTCTGTCTGGTGTTCCTGGATTTAAGCATTAATTGTTTCTAAAGTGCTATTTCTTAGAATAAATATTTCGATTAATTAATTCTATTTTTGCCTTCGCTGTTTTCGTAAACCTTTTCTAAAAGATTTTAGTTCTTTTTTTTCTTTACTGTTTTTCATTACCCCATCAAATAATTTTACCCAGATGCTTCTTTAATAGCGATAGAAACAACAAGAGTAATTAAATGAATATTTGATATGTGTAAAAAAAAAAATATTGAATGCTTTTGAAAATTATATTTACACAAATATTCCTTTGCTTTGATTCTTAACGTGTTTTATATTAAATTAACGTTGGCTGTTAATAATGGTGAAATTAATTCAGAAAATGTCTCTTTTCAACTGAATACAATAAACGTAATAAAAATCAAGAAAAATGTTTCTGAATTAAAGAAAAGAAGTGTGTCGTGTAGTGAAAATTAAGGCAAGTAAGAAAAACAAATAATTTGCCTGAAACGTGAATCGACTAAATTTTTTTCTCCCAGTGAAAAACGAGCCAAATAACATTCTCTGCAGTTTTGGGAGCGAGAGATAATTTAATTTTCGTCCATACTGGAAGCTCTGAAAGTTAGAAAATGAGTAACTGAATATTTGAAACAATTCTTGAATGGAGAGTGAAAGTCGACTTTTTTTTTGTTTTTGCTTGAATAGTTTTCGATTTCTGAAGCACATAACAAAATTAGTTTTCTTCAACATTCTCAGAATAGTATCGAAATTTCCATACTTCCTTTGATCCATATTTAAATTAATATACATTTTTAGATATCCCTATTGTATTTTCATAGCATTTAATATTTATAAAGAAAAAAAATTCCAAGCTTTAGCATAATAGGCTTTGTTCGTGAATTTATAAATCTGCATTTTTTGTGATTTCAAAAGCATTAAAGTTTTTTTTAAAGTACAGAAACTTTCCTTTGAAATTCAAATTTTGACTTTTAAACTATGAAAATCTTATTAATTAACTCAACTTTACAAATTTAAAAATCGTTAATTTTCTTTGCATCAAACAGCCTAATTTAGTGCATCAAAACACCTGATTTTTTAACATAATACAAAACATCTGTTATTTATTAATGATACTAACAGATATAACTGGAATACATTGTCCAACTAATGAAAATAAAACAATTGCAATTAAAAAGTTTAAAAAAAATAAGATATTGAATATTTTTAAATGTTAACTCTTTTTAATCAATGTATTGAGTTCAGTAACATCATACTAATGAATTGCTAGTATACTTCTATATGGCATTCAGTAGTTCAATGTAAAAATCATAAATTTTATCAACAATCTCAGTCTCGTATTTAAAACTCTAATAAAGGTTAAAAATAAAAGCAATAGAGGAAAGGCGTTGACGCTACCAAACCAAAGTATTGAAAAGGTGGAAGGAGTAACAAATCTGTCTGAAAAATATAAGCAAATGAAAACGAATAATTAATTTATAATTATAAATTTAATTATTATTATTGATTTTATTTATTATTTATTATTATAAATAAAAAAATGAATGGCACCCTCCGATGTCGAAACGGCAATAAAATAACAAACACGATTTTCATTTACTTAAATATAAATTAATATGAATTTTTTGAAATTTTCTTACATTCCACAAAAATATATTTAGATAACAAAATTTAACCTCTTAGTGCTATATTTTGCCGCAGGTATCTGGTTCAAGTCCCGGCGGTGCCATAGATGCTAGTAGTGGTTCGGAGTCCACTATAAACCGTAGGTCCGGTCTCATATGACTTTAAGAGTGTCATAGAGCCCAATCAGACTTCTCACCCGTGTCATCATCAAACTGTAGAGGGCAACTCAGTGATGTGGTGTGGTGTAGTAGTATTAGTAGTATTGATTAAAGGCAACCTATTTTTATTGGCATATATAGTATTTACGTTGTCGGAGTATTCATTAATATTTTCTAAGACAACTGAATATTTGCTTTCACAATTAAAATAATTAATAATAATTAATTTAAAAAAGGTTAAGTTATGACATCATAATTTAATACATTATTAGATGATTAAAGATATGTATAATTAATTTAATTGGTGCATGATTATCCTTCTCTAAATCCATATTGAGATGGATGAGTTAGTTCATTAGGGCACGTCTGTATTTTAAGAATTATTTTCCTACTTAAATTTTCACAGATGTTAGTTGAATGGAATTAATGCTCAAACAATTTATTCTTATTTTTTTAGAAATAGCACAGGACTTCTATCGTTAAAATTTTTGTAAAGAATGGAGAGAATAATAGGTTGATTTTTAAAGTACGGACGGAAAATGATTAAAAACAATTTATAAAATTGTATTATCAATGCTGTAGTAATCAAGAAGTATTGTTTGGTCAATGTTTGAAATAATCTTTTTTAATTCAGAATATTTAAATTGATTTTCTGTGATCTATTTATTTATATTTCTGGTGGAGGCTTTCTCACTGATAAAGGTTTTGTAGACATTCATTTATATTTTTAACGTTTCCTTCAGGTAGATCATCAGTTTCTTTAAATATCATTGCTGTTGGAATTTTGTCTCTGCAAATGTTTTGAAGGGAAAATAATTTTTGTAAAAATTTTTTTTTTTTTGTCTGGTTTTTAAGCATTAATTGTTTCTAAAGTGCTTTTTCTTCGACTAAATATTACGATTAATTAATTCTATTTTTGCCTTCTCTATTTTCATTTTTTCAATATCTCAACAAATAATTTCAAAACAGATGCATCTATAATAAATATAAATCATCAACAACAATAATTAAATGATTTTTTTTTAAATATTTGGTATGTGAAAAAAAAATATTTAATACTTTAGAAAATTGTATTTACACATATATTCCTTTTCTTAATATCCTTAACATGTTTTATATTGAATTAACGTTAGGTGTTAGGAATGATGAAATTAAATTCACAAAATGTCTCTTTCGACTGACTACAGTAAACTTAATAAAAATCAAGAAAAAGTTCCTGAATTACAGAAAGAAGTGTGACGTGTAGTAAAAAATTAAGGCAAGTAAGAAAAACAAATAATTTGTCTGAAACATAAATCGAATGAATTTGCTCTCCCAGTAAAAAAAACGAACCAAATGATATTCTTTTCAGTTTTGGAAGAGAGAGATAATCTAATTTTCGCCTATACTGGAAGCTCTGAAAGTTAGTAAATGAGTAACTGAATATTTGAAACAATTCTTGAATGGAGTGAAAGCCGACTTTATTTTTTGCTGGAATAGTTTTCGATTTCTGAAGCACATGACAAAATTAGTTTTTTTCTCAACATTTTTCAGAATAGTATGGAAATTTCCATACTCTCTTTTATCCATATTAGAATTAATGTACATTTTTTGTAGATATCCTAGTTGTATTTTCCTACCATTTAATATTTATAAATTGAAAAAAAATTATGTCTTCGTACAATATGCTTCGTTCTTAAATTTAAATATCTATATTTCTTGGTGATTTCAAAAGCATTAAACAGTTTTTCGTAAAGTACAGAAACGTTCTTTTGAAATTAAAATTTTGAACTTCAGTCTCTGAAAATCTTATTAGTTAACCCACCTTTACAAATTTAAAAACTTTAATTTTCCTGCATCAAGCAGCGTAATTTCAAACATCAAAGCATCTAATATTTTAACATAGTGTAAAGCATCTGCTATTTATTAATGATGCTAACAGATATGTCAGGCAGACAATGTTTAGCTAAAAAATAAAATGTAATTAAAAAGCGATAAAAACTAAAATATTTGAAACGTTTAGATATTAACTCTTTTTAATCTATGTAATAATATAACAATGAGTTACAACAATGAATCATAGCAATGGTGCTAGTATGCTTCTGTATGGATTCAGTAATTTAATATAAAAATTATGAATTTATCGACAATCTCAATCTCGGCTAAAACATATTTAATAAATATTAAAAATAAAAACAATAGAAGAAAGCGATGACGCTACCAAAATGAAGTGTCAAAATGGCAGCTGGAGAGAAAAGGTTTTTATCTCAGAAACATAAAAAAGTTAATCACATTATGAATAAAAACGCATAATTATAATATAATTTCACTTTATATTCATTATTATCAATAAAAAAATGAATGCCACCCTCCTGTTACAATGCAAAAAGTTCACGTAAGTAATTTATGTTATCACATTACATTAGGTTAAATAATTATTTGCCTAATTACATTGGGTCAATTAACTTATTAACATTATGTTATTAACAAATACGTTATTAACATTACGGTAGCGTAACATTATATTATCAGTTTATCTCACAAGTAATAAATTAATAATAAAATAACAAATAATATTTCCATTAATCTAAATATTAATTAATATGAATTATTTGAAATTTTTTTCATTACATTTCACAAACAGAAATTTAGAGGACAAAATTTAAATTCTTAGCGATCTATTTAAATTAATGGCAAGACTATGGAGAAAAATAAATCTCTTTATATACATAGAAAAAAAAAACGACATTTTAGTTTTAAAATAACCGTTACTCTTATTAAAGCGAAATAATTTTCTATGCATTTAAAATTTTTGTTACTCTAATTTTCTTTGTAATTTCTAATTAACTACTGTATGGATTATGAAATTGCAAATTTTTGTATTCTGCATTAGAAAGATTTTATAAATATATTTTTAAACTGGAAAGATTATAAAAGTATATCAGTATTAATGTGACTCGTAACCAAATGTATCAAGAACTATTATATAACGTCCATATTATAGTAATCTGTAACATGAGGGGTAGCATACTAATTGTACATGCCACGAATTTTTCTGTAGCTATACAATTTCTCTTTAGATTCAACAGACTGTTTTTAATCTAATAGTTATTATTTTCATTAAACATACTTTTGCTATAAAGTTAATAGATTTATCCGTGTCAAAAAAGTATTTTCTAGCTAATACTTTTAATAAATATTTTGCTAAATTTTGTTTTCCCAAATTTTTTTTTTTTAGTATGAACTATATTTTGTTAAAAATTAAACTAATACCAATAGTAATCGTACTTTATTTTGTCCAACCAAAGAATAACAGATGGGAAATATTATTTAAATAATATATATTATATATTATGTTTTCGAAGCGTTGGGCGTAGGGCTGACATCCCTATCCCATAAAAAGAAAGCATCTCCTGTCTCGAAGGAAATTTGCCAGTGGTCAGAAGGCCTTGGGCCACAAATTTTGCTGTTGCGCCAATGAAGAAGATATTATATTATTTACATATGTTAGAATATTATATTACTATTTTTAACAATTATTATTAATAACGATTGACTTGTCTGTTTGCTAATATTTTATATTTGTTACAAATTTTGTAATCATTGTTCCATGGGAAAACTACTCAGGTAATTTAAAAAAAAACGCTATAAATATTTAAAGTCAATTTTAAAAATTGCATACACTTAAGTATCAGAATTTAACTCATTCTAAGAGTATTCCATTTCCATTTTATTAATACGCTTTTATTAGTTTCACCCTGTATGTTTGTTTGTTTTGTAACTAACTCTTTGGGCTCGATTTTTTGCCCCACTTTAAGCGATCAGATTTAATTTAAACGTTGCAAACTTATCAGGACCGACGACGCTAAAATATTTGATAAGTTTATTATCTCTCATCATGATTAGGATCGCCAGAATTAGTGATTTAACTTATGAAGAGCCATTTAACTTAAGTAGAATGAAAGTAACTAAGACATTCCAACCTACGTGGGACAGCAGCACAACGGATAACGCGCTCGACTACGGATCTGGCTGGCTCACCTATTCGGATTTAGCTTTTATTTTTACTCACAATTAAATTATTGTAAGAACTATAGTTCCAGTTCTCCGTATCGGGACCTCATATAAATATTATAGTTTCAGAACACTAAAAACACACTTAAAAGCAAAAAATAATTGTTAACATAAGAATAAAATGACTGACGAGAAAATGAATGTCACAGTTCTAAAAGCGTAGGGTGCTCGATAGCAATCGTTATAACTTTCACTAGTTTCATTCCGAAATGCAAGTTAGTTTAAAATATCATACAAAGCACCCCACGCTTTTTAGAACAGTGACATTCATTTTCTCGTCAGTCATTTTATTCTTATGTAGCACAATTATTACTAGTTTGATTAACTCTAAAAGCTGGATTTTAGTTTTTTTAAACTATAATTTATTTTTTACTTTTTTAGTTTGATTAACCAGTAACCAGATAAGTTTGTTTCCAGTAAAACAGCTCTAAAATTGGAAATATGTACATTTATGGGTTTTTATATAACTGCTTTATTAATTTTTGAGGTGTGTGTTGGATTTTGTCATTGTTCCTTAAAATGTAAATATCTTGAAGTTGTCAGTTCAGAATTGTAAAAACACATTACAAGGTACTTTATTTAATTAAATAAAAAATTATATTAATTCTATATTTTAGTTTTTAAAATTCATAATTGATAGTTTTGTTAGCATTTAAATTTTTTTTTGCTAACAAAACTGTGGATATAATTTAAAAACTAAAAAACAAATTGTTGAAAATATTATGTTTTTCAAATATCACTCGCAAATGACGTTTAAATACTTCTGTAAGTTTTCTGAGTTGCGCTATTTAAAGTATTAATAACACTATTCTTTATTAAATAGCTGAATATTCCCATTAAATATTTAAGTAAAATAAGTGAGGGTTTTTAAAATATACTAAAATATACTTCCTTGGTTTTTTTTTTAATTTTTATGATTATACAAAACAATCACATAATTACTTCAATATTATTACATTTTACAATAAAAATAAGAATTATTTCATTTTTCATTAATAATTGTACAACTAATAATAGACCTACTAACACTTTTAATTAACCTTTATTACTCTAAATTACTGAAAGCACAATCGCTACTCAAATACATAAATGTATAGTAAGATTTCAATTATTAAAAATTTAGGTCAATTTTATATCTTTTGCACAATATAACCACTTAGTAATATATTTAAATTATTGTAAATACAGATGTACTAACAAATAAATCTTTTACAATATATATATAAAAGAGAGGCATCATTTTAGTTTAAAAGAACCTTTACTCTTATTAAAGTGGAGTAATTTGTAATAATCAATGTATTGTTGTATCTAATTTAATAATTAATGTGTGGTTTGCAAAATATCAATTTTCCCTTCTGCGGATATTAGAAAGAATATAAAAACAGATCAGTATTAATGTGACTCATAACCAAATGTATAAAATTATCAAACTATAACGTCCGTATCTTACAAACTATTTGTTAAAATTGCCGAGGATAAATAATGCATTCCTACCAGCTTACAGGGAGATTCGTATTGGGAAGTAGCCAATATTGAAAATACTGATTTAAAAAATACAGTGCATTCATTACCTGCTGTCATATATTGTGCAATCATGAATGCCCCTTATAAAATAAAGCTTCAAACCTCATAGGTGAACATTTGAATTTACAAACGTTATATACTATTAATATATGCATGGCTATTAAATATGTAAATGTGTCTTTATTTAAGATCATATTTGCCTATAAACAAGCAATATGGCATCGCATTTGTCAGTTGATTTATAAATATCGCAATAATGCAACTGAGACTCAAGTAACATGTCAAGAAATAAACTGAAACAAAGTTTCGACACGTTTTATGTTTACTAACACTTCATATGAACGAAATTATGGAAATGCTTTTCCGAATTAATACACAATATTCAACGATATACAAAATTAAATATTTAGTCAACAAATTGACAGATCGATTCTTGCGACTTGTAAACTCCCACTGTTTGAATAAACTATTTAATCACGTTTATAGTTGAAACCTACATGTGAATGAATGGGAAAGTCAAATACAGAGCAAATTGAAGGTCTGTACACAAATATTTCCTCTTAAGAGTATGTCGAAATTTTTACATGGCCATGACAAACACTCTGAGAGCCCGGAAAAATGGCAGCTGGGTACACTGACATATTTAGCACACAGTTAATTAAGCAGCAGTTCGAAAATGATGCATTTCGCCAACACAATCCGTGTTCAAACGCATGCTGACTTTCGGTTTCCTTCAAGGCAGCCGTCGCCAAATAGGGAGTTTTTGTCTTTTGCCATTATTATTGTTTGCATTGTCTACTAAAGGCTCACAAGAGAATGATGCAGCGTCGACTCATTTTTGTAGAGATTCTGTTTTAGAAGTAGGAAGAATGAGAAGAAAAAGTTTAACGCTTAAACTATTTAATTTCAACTGAATTGCTTAGTTAGTTAAAATGCTAAATGGGCAATATTGTAATATTGGACGGATTGATTCTTTAGTCTAATTGTTCCTATTCTTGGATCAATGCAAAAGTGCAAGTGTTATCTTGAGGAAGAAAAGCTCAATCTAATGAAAAAGTTAAATGAGTAAAAGATTATGTTTGGAATGTATATTTGTTATTCTTTAATTTTTTTTTTTTTTTTTTTTATTCTTGCAACCTCGTAAAGAATAAAAAAAATGGAGAAAAAAAAAATCGAAAACTCGTAAAGGTAAAGTGAAGTAAAATATAATATTGGAATGAGTATTGATTTTTTTTTTTTAGCTTATTTTCTATTCTTGCAGCATTGCAAAGATAAAGTTACATTTGAGAAAAACTCAATCATAAGTTAAAAGCGTGAAAAGATAATATAGGAAGAATATAGATTCTTTAGTCAAATTCTTATTCTTGCAGCATTGAAAAGATAAAGTTACATCTGTGAACTAATCAACTAACTAAAC